>JH157195.1:55569-68134 GCA_000226015.1 Mnemiopsis leidyi
AAAATAAGTCCTAATAAAGCATTATAATAGGGCTCCGCTCTTTTCAATTCCTCAGATCCGCTTAGTTTACCCAGTCGGCTGGGTGTTGTAGTGGTTTCATTTATGCCTCTCATGCGGCACACCGGGGTTCGAGCCCCGGCTGTGGCAACTCGGCCAGTCACCAGACTGCGTCTGGTACAACTTCGGCTGGAAATGCATACTCCCTGGCTCGTAAGATTAACCCCTCTACACCTAGTTAAGTGCCTCGGTACGGAGAGGCTCAGGGTTACAGAAAACTATATGAGCACCTCAGGCTATCCCATCTAAGGGAGTGACC
Organism: Mnemiopsis leidyi; assembly: GCA_000226015.1. Taxonomy (NCBI): domain Eukaryota; kingdom Metazoa; phylum Ctenophora; class Tentaculata; order Lobata; family Bolinopsidae; genus Mnemiopsis; species Mnemiopsis leidyi. Next base: position 55,886 of record JH157195.1, read on the forward strand.
TAAATTTGCATTTGCAATAATATTGATAATGATAATACCCCTTATATACTATTTGCATGTATATTAATTACCCTAATTACTTTATCAATAGTCAGAATTTACTGACACGTGTTATACTAATGAAACAATATAACAAAAAGGGTATATGGGTTCGATGATCAATTCTGATCATCAATTATGTATAATGTGTTGCAGAGTATGATCATCGTTGATTATATTATTAATCGATGAGCCATCGATGATTCATCAAATTCAATGATCATTGATCAATGATCATTTTTCAAAAGATGTTTAAACCCATATGCCACAATAAGAATAATAAGAATGAATAGAGAAACATTTTCGTCAAAAACTTACGAATAATTTTAATGGTTCCTGTGAAGTGTGAATTTAGGGAAACTTTAGATTTCCCATCAACATACTGATCATTTTTTCTCATAATTATATCGAGACTTCTTTAGCATAATTACCTACTTTTTTGCAGGATTATATGAAATTGCTAAGTCGGCTGTGTCTAACAACTTGATCACATCGGAGGTAATAGAAGGGCCACATCATTTTCATATGGAAAACCCTGATGCTACTGCGCTGTCAATCAGCAGGTTCATGGACAGTTAAAAATGTTGAACCCTTTTTAATTAACTTGGGAATGGGATGTTAATTGTTAAACATCAATAACAGCTTAAATTGAGCTGTGTGTTTGTACCTAAATTTGCTGACTCTTTTTGTAAATTTAATTTAGTGTCATGTAATTGTTGTTTTCTGTTTTGCCGTATTTTGTTTAATTAAAGAATCTGATTTTTCCGTCCTATTATATATGTCTATTATATATGCCTTTTTGCACATAAGGTTGCTTACCATTTACTAGCGAAAGTAGCGGCTGCAATTCTTGTTTTTATGTGGTTTGTACATACAATTGCAGACTGCAATTTGTGATCAGATTTTGAACCATTTGATGTCCCTCAGCTTTGAAATTTTTAATCAAGTTTTTTATTTTTAACATATAAATTACAATAGGCCACGACACCACAACAATTATTATGAAAGAAATTATTGCCAGAAATTAAACATGATATGGATCATGCGATTTAATACACCTACCGCAATACTTATTACTGTGGCTATGATCTACGTAAAAACATTCTTTTTAAGCAGCATTATCATGGTGTGCACTGTTCAACTCTTAAAGAACTGCCATTCTCTGCTAAAGACTGCCGACCGTCTTCATGTTAAAGTTCCTTGGGGATATGTCAGGGGTATCCAGGTCAGCATGCGAAAACAAGTCTAAAATTTCATAACATCTTTTGACATTTGCACAGGATTTTCCTTATTTCCCGTAGAGAAGATAAAAAAAAGGTATTATAGGTGCCAGTAATCACCTTCTTTCTCAGGTAGGTCCTAAGGATGCTCCTCCTGTGCTAATGGTTCACGGCTGGCTAGATAACTGCTACTCGTTTGTACCTCTGTTGACGATGCTACCTAAAAACAGGAGGTACATAGCTCTTGATCTACCGGGTCATGGTCACTCTTCACACAAACCTACTACCGCCTACACTCACACCATAGGTTAGTTCCTGGATCTCCTTTACTATGTGGCAATACGTCATACTATGTGGCAATGCAGTATACTATGTGGCAATACGTCATACTATGTGGCAATGCAGTATACTATGTGGCAATACGTCATACTATGTGGCAATGCGGCATACTATGTGGCAATGCGGCATGCCGACTTTTATGGTCGATCATTACTTAAATCTTGTTTAACTTTAAGCCTAAGTTCTGCTACTCCCTGCAGATTTCATACTCGACTTAGAGCACGTAAGAAGAGGATTGCAGTTGGAACATTTCACACTGATTGGTCACAGTTTGGGAGGCATGCTCTCTGGTAATGATTGCTTTCTTTCAACGCCTCTTAGTCGTTACACCATCTTGTTACAAAATCGAAATTTTATCCCCTCTTAAAATCAATTTTGTTTCTACGATTTACGAATTATTTGCGTAATTGTGCAAATGTGCAGGATTCAGAGCCCTGCTGCTGCAAACTTGACGAATTAGATTTGTATAAAAGTATTTCGACCTTGACACAACACCTTATTGCAGAGCGAAACATTTATCTTCCAGGCATATACACGGCAACATATCCTGATAAGGTGGATAAGTTTGTCGCAGTGGATGGGTTGCTTCCTTTCCATCAGCCCAACGATCAAGTAATACAGAATCTCCGAAAAGCCGTCGACATGGTCGTGGACGACACCTTTAACCATAAGAAATTTTCTGATTTGGATGTCCTCTCAGAAAAGATTACTCGAACTATTTTCTATAAGGGTATGGAAACTGAGGTCGCCCAGTTTATGTTGCAACGGAGCATACTTGCACGCCGCCGCCGAACGCCGCCGCCGCCGACGATTTTCCACCCACGCCGCCGCCGCCGTTTTCAAACGGCGTATCGGCGTGGAACGGCTTTTTACGCCGAATGCGCCGTTTCGTGATTTTAGCTAAATGATTTTCGTGGAAAATCCAACATTTCGCATTTCACTTTCAGAAAACAATATTTTTAATCATTTCTACACGAGTAGCCGATATCAGGAACAAAACTTTGGAAAATTGGTCAGCACCTGCATTCGAAATCGATCCGTACTAGAGGCTAAATTAGTCCGCGAAATTACATGGCTTCACGCCGATACGCCGCCGCCGCCGATACTTTTGACCACGCCGCCGCCGTTTTGAAAAATAACGGCGGCGTGCAAGTATGCAACGGAGTATCCAGATGTTGCCGGATGGCTATCAGTTCACCTACGACAAGCGACTTCGCTACCCCGCGTGTGTATTTGTTTATTTTCTGGTCAAATTCCAAAGTTTAGTTTAAATTCAGCTAAATCATAAATTAGCTAAAATGAAAGATTTTGTGGGGTCGATATGATATTTTCGTTAAATCTTAAATTTCGCCCTCCTCTTTAGTTTTAGTTTTACTCTTAATTCCATTTTCAGTTTAATTCGCATGACAAAAGATGTTCTCTTTCCAATTATAAGTAGCTGGCAGACTCCAATCTTATATCTTATTGCTTCCGAGGGATTCAAGCAATTCCATCATCCTTCCTACGAAGCAGGTATTTCTAAAATTTTATAATGCTCTGGGGCACGGTGTTTTTAGGCAGGACGTCGGCCACCATAATTATTTTCATGATCTCAGTTTATAAAACGCAGGAGAGAAAATAATTTGAATGATAATTTAATCTATCGCAAATATTTTCAATGAGTTGAAACGTAATGGTACGTTTATGCTGGTGACCGATTTCAGCTGCATATTCAACCCTTGTGGCAGTAAACTTCATCGACATAGTAGATAATATGTATGCTGCGGTACGTGCTGTGGCACGTGATCCAATACGTTCCGCCTAGCTACAAGGGTCCATGATTGACGATGACATTTGTGGGTTGGTGGTGTAGTTGGTGGTGTAGTGGTATCTACCCCGACTTTCTATGCAGAAGATCGGGGGTTCAATTCCAAGATCCGCCAATCCTAGAGGAGTGCGCTAATGGCATTTGCCTATGCAATCTTCTTCGGTCGACTCAGCCGGGGAAACCGTGATTGAGGGTTAAATGAGGAGGGTTTCCGTTAAAAGATCTAGAATCTTCCAGGAGCCCCTTCAGTGTAACTGTAAAAGCCTGGGTACAGGTGTAATTACAAAAACGATTTAGTGTAGAAAACTCAAAGCTAGGCTCACTGCTGTACATTCGTTAAATTAAAAACAAGCCACATTTTTGTATGATCAGTTATATACGTACACTTTTTAGGGATTGAATACCTAAGGAAGCACTCAGATGTTATACAACTGGAACTACCGGGTCCTCACCATCTCCACATGTCTAACCCCCAGGGGGTCAGCGATGCTGTTATCGACTTTCTGGATCTCAATAATGACGACAAAGACAAGTCCCCTACTCACTCCCCTCCCTTCGAGTTCAAGGGACTTTAGTCTTCTATAGATTTGTTAGTTGATTACTTGTTCACTTGGTTGTGGAATGTAACTTCAGACTTTGAAGTCTTCGAGATCTATTGTTGCATTTTTCTGTGAGAGGTTTCCACACGGTGGGACCCACTAGTAATGAAAAACAAATCTTTTAAACACAATTTCTCACCAATGGGCCCAAACAACTGCGTTAAACTAGCCAGAATAGCCACAATACCTACCTAAAATACTGGCCAATAAAACTCAAACTATCTGCTAAACTTATCTATGTACTAAATTATTTAAAGGCAAAAAGGGCCGCTTACAATTAATGAATACTTTTTCGGGTTTTTTTTCGAATTGCACTCTTGATAAACATAATGATAATATGTAAATTGATAATTTTGTGCTTCGTTATTTAAATGGTATTTAAATAAATACCATTTTACCAATACGATTGTTGAATTCAGCTCAGTTATCATTATTAGAGACTTAGTAGCCGGTGCTGATCATGGCCTGGGTAGGATATACCTCGCTCGGCATTTTGAAACCCATTCAATTCAATGACCGGCTGTTTATTCATTGCTGTTACTGTTTATGTTGATAACTTTGTAAGATATTTGATACTTTGTACAGTTTCTTCTCTGTGATTTCTTGTCTATGTGTAATGTGTATTTTGTGTATCTTCTAGATTTCTAGAGTCTAATTCAGGGGTATGCAGGTATGCTTAGAGCACCGTGTTCGGGTAAAATGCCAAGACGGACAGTACTAACTGACGACATCGTCCCTCCTTATATGAATAAGAAAACTTAATGTCTCACATGTTGTTTTCGACCCAAACAAAAACTGGTTCGAAAAAAAAACTGGTTTTAATTTTCTTTAAACGCCCATAGCATATTAAGTTTTAATTCCATTCACACAGGATGAGCAAAAGAAACTCTGGAGGAAGCCCTCCGAAAGCAAAGAGAAAAGCACCTGATACAGGAAACAAGAACGAAGACATTTCAAATATGCTCTCTCAACTTAGTGACTACGAGAAAAATGTTACAAACAATGTTTTTAAAGCTAAAGCCTACAAAAAAGCTGCGCATGCGGTATGTCAAGCGATTTGGTATTATGCTCATGAACTTTATTGTATGGTTGAAGGTGCTTTATTTCGTCAGGCCCCCACTTTTGCGCTAAAAAACTGATAAATAAGTCAGTTCAAGATCTAATGCCCATTTTTTAAACCAAAAATTAGCCAAAAAGATGGGAAGCATCAGTGTTGCTATTTGGAATTCACTTCAACTAGAAATATCCCAAAAATACTAAAAATAATTGTTGGTCGATAAAATGCCCTATTAATGATTTTCACAAGAAATTTATAGGACTTTCAACTTTTAAAATCATGAAGTGTTGGTGCTAATCGACCATTTCGTTGTTGGTATGTTTCTTTAAGAAAAGAAAGGTCCAGAAAACTTTTTTCACCTCCAATGGTTTTTGCCGAAGGCAGTGAAGGTTTTATATCAATCAGACTTATCAATTAGAATAAAAATACCACTTATGTCATAAAAAGTCGAAAAAGTGCTGCATGAAATGACAAAATAGGCATCTTACCCTACTTGAAATATGGTAGTTTGTCAGCATTAATTTTGATATGGAAACAAAATTTTGCTTGCTTGACAAGCGTTTTGCGACATGCTTGCACTACAGCCTACAGGCGAGGCAGTGCACTTTTAATGGCGTGACGTCTCGTCTGGTTTATTTAGCTTTATTTAGATGGGAGTATCTTGGGGGTGACCGACAACTTCACCACATGATTGGCAGTTCCCACACCCTTAACAGGGTACCCAATCAATTTGACTGGTCGCCGGATCTGGTGACCTTCTGAAACGACAACTTCACCACAAGATCAGGTGGCCAACTTCACTACAGATTTATGAACTATTTGTCGGGGGTTATGCCCGTGTTTTTGTCGCGATCCAGTACTTCTGATTCCAAATCAAGCTGGATTTAGATTAAGATAAGTAAAATTGGATGGATTTAGATTAAGAGAATAAGAGAAGTAAAATTGGCGGCAGCCTATCTTGGTAGTGGAACAGTTTATTAAGTAAGTAAGTAAGTATAAGTATATAATGTTTATTGGCCAATAGAACCTCGACCAAACGATTCTACGCGAATTCTAAGAACAGCATAGTCAGCAATACCCCGTTTCACGGCCGAGCGTCCAGAATTTACTGCACCAAAGACATTTTAGGTTACAGTTATGGTAGCTAGTAGCCGGGATTTCCAGTACCCGCATCGTCGAGAACCCGCATAGTATTCGAAGCACTGTAAATTTCAATTGTACTTGTAGAAGTGGATCAAGAAATACAGATTTATTGGATTGGAAATCCTTCGCTAATGTATCAAGAATAATAAGAAACTACCGTTGTACCACGCTTTATAAGTAGTATTAGTAAGATAAGTAAGTAAGTAAATTTATTATAAGCAATAAGAGAGTCTCCCCGGGATCAAGAATCATGACCATTGTCCAAACGATTCCACACGAAATTTTAACTTAAGAACAGTATGTTCAAGTGTACCTCGTTTCACGGCCCAGCTTCCCCAACTTACTCATACTGTAAGACATTTAAGGTTGGTAAATTTGGTGAAGGAAGCCCTTGTGCGCTCCAGAACCATGATTAAACGATACTACGCCCTGGTCCTGTTACCCAGAAGGGGGACCGGACACTACGGCGGACGTCACTACGGCGGAGCTTTTCAAAAAGGGGTGGCCGAGCCACGTATTGAGTAATCCTCACAACCTCATATTACCATGGACGCTACGGTGCCACGGCGGGGTCTTTGTGTATTGTGTCCTGGAAAGCAATCACTTACTTTTCGTTCCCCCGTCACACTTACAAGTAAAATCAACACCTTGAAGAGATTGAAGTTGAACAGATTTAATTCCAACTAGCTATCGTTTATTCAGGGTCATACCTACAAGTTATAAATAACTCTAAGTACCAGATCTCATCACAACTCCAAATGTTTTCTCATTTTTTAGCTTAAGATTTGTCACATTCAAATTTCCAAGTATTTTCTTTAGTTTTTATTTGATCATTTTATTCTTAAGATTTTAAATGTGCCATCACTGTGATTGGGAAACAAAATTCGGTGTAAATGATTGCTTTTCAAATTGTTACACAAGGACGCCACCGTAGTACCTCCGCCGCCAGTTGTTTAGCCAGTGATCTCCTGATTAGGAAAATGGGCGTGTCGTATATTAAGTATCGGGAAATTTGTGACCCCCCCCAACTTAACTCTCCGGAAGAAGGTGCAAGAATCGGGGAAAAGAAGTGTTTCTGGGTTCTGGGATCTTCTTATAGTGATTCGCCCGGTTTCAAACGGTTGAGGTCACTTTTTGGTCTATTTGTGCTTTCTCGTTCAGAAGAAAATAAAAATTTCGTTTAAGAATGTTTAAGGATGTGTGTCATTAACGTGTATAAAAATGTGGTTTCAAGTGGGGAGGGGCCTTTTTTCAGGTCCTCATTTCGAGCAAGCTCGACTCCCAGAGGTGTGCACTGATTGTTAACGGGTGTGTTATGTAGTTGTGGGTGGGCCGAAGGATCAACCAAGCTACATGATGTGTACGGAGCAGATATTTGAACGGACACGATTTCCACTGATAGTCAATTCAGAAAATTCATGGGCCGGCACCGTGCCGAGTCGGGTATGATCCGACAACCTCTGCATTGTCTAGATGAGTGCTCTACCAATTGAGCTACCGGCCCTATAGAGTCTCCAAATTGTCTTCTTTTTAGGAAATTGGAGACATCTCCTTGCTTTAAGTTTAACGTTAAAACCACGTTTCAAAAGAAATTGAGACACCTCCCCACGAGTGCCGTTCTCTTTCTGATTGGAGTTAAGGAGCAAGAATAAATAATTCTAACGTCTGTTTCTGCTAAATAAAGAGATGATAAATTCATATGGTATCTTACAATTCTTCCCGCAGGTTGCAGGGTTGGATTATAAAATATCAAGCGGCAAAGAGGCGACAAGAGTGCCCGGAATTGGCAAAAAGATCGGCGAGAAGATAGACGAGTTCCTGGCGACTGGGAAACTGAAAAAGATCGAAAGAATCGAAAATGATGAGGTAGCTCTTTATCGGTGACATAAAACTAACAGACTACTCTCTTTAGACTGCTTTTTGTAATGTAGTTTTATGTAATATCAGGTCGTTCAAGAATTAGAAATAATGGCTTATGGCACCTTACATTAAAGTGATCAAAATAGGGTTGATTTCACGTCACTCGTTTGGACTTGGAGGTGTAACTCGTGACAACAAGTTTCCAAAATTTTTAAGATTTCCCAATAAGGCAATAAAATTCGTCGATACTCGCCACGAAAAGTGTTGCTGCACAGTCATCCCGAGAATTTGAGATTTTTCAGCTGAGCCCCCTTACGTCCAGTTCTAATTTTTTATACCGTACATTTGTAGTCAAAATTCAGTTTTTCAAATTACATCATCATTTCGCGCCGACCCATTTATTTATTGGTTGAGTAACAATAGAGTTCAGATTTTTCTGTCAAAATTTTCCGTTTTTATGCCTTGTTTAATATCGACTTTAAGTCAAATGTACGGCAAGGGCGATAAATACATAAAAACCTACGTCGCTTGTTTAAAACCTTCAATCCTGTCAAATTTAGGGATTGGCCCACCAAAATCCTCGTTAAGAGACCTTTATATTCAGATGTTTTGTAAAATTAAGCATTTTTAGCTAAATGATTTGACACGTCGAAACCGTATGATGGTTAGTCGTAAAAGTTTAAATGAAAGTTGAATTGTTGTTATTGATTAGTTTACCAACAACTAAGAAATGGTTGTTCCCTTTGAGTTTGACCTGGGAAAATCTTATAATAAATTGATGTTCCGATTGAGCCGGGGATAACAATTATTATTTTCGTTCACTCCGTCAACTTTTTCTCGGTCGCTTGCATTTTGAGAATTGAGCTTTTATGGTTACGCGTACGTGGATTTTTAACCTTACCGTCTTTAACTATCCCCACAAACCTGTCATCTATAGCTACAAGCAAAGCCCGTTCGTATCGTACTTATATGGAAATCCGAACCTAGTAAATTTATAAAAACTGAAAAGCAAGCGACCGAGAGAAAGTTGACGGAGTGAACGAAAATAATAATTGTTACCACGGGCTCAATCGGAATTTCACTAAATTTTAAGACGCACGAGCCAAATGACTTTCCCCGTTCAAAAGGAGCTACACGTTATTTCATGGTTATTTGTAAATTATATCAATATATCATCAATCTTTTTAGCGCAATTGGTGATTTTGCACAATCAGCCAATAATTCAATACTAATAGAGGACACAAAGCTCCGCAAACGGCAAACAAAAAAGTTCAACTTAAAACAGTCATAAGACAAATAAAGCAATTTTAGCTTTTAAAACTATCGGGATCACCGTGAAATTCTGCAGTAAAATGATGGTCCACTTTTCTTCTAGCACAAAGTTGAAAGTTCACAATTTTAGTGCAAGGCCTATTAGGGCCAACTAAGGAGCCTTCAAACAATTTTTGCACTTTGAAACTATCACTATCAGAATCACCGTAAAAGTTTACACAAGAATGATGGTCTAATTTTTCTTCTAGGCCGAAGTAAAAAATTGTCTTTTTAATAAGTTTTAACTTTAGTTATAAAGTTGCTTTAAAACTTTGAGAGGTTATTCCTGCTATTGAATTTAACGTAATCTATAAGAGTCTCAAGAACATTGACTTAGCCTGACAGAGTCCACCTACGGCACACTAAGAAAGAGAAACTTTGAGGGGTTACTTCTACCATCAAACTTGACGTAAATAACGTAATCAAAGAGTCTCAAGAACCTTGATTAAGCTTGCCAAAATCTACTAACGTAAGACAGTCGTGAGACGATTTTACCCCCCCCCCCCCCTGTTTTCCCGCCCTAAGCGGTCGTGCTTGCTAGGCAAAAGCGGCTTGGTTTGGCACTGGCAAGTGCCGGGGAGTTTTTGTAGGAGGGTTTTTTACACATCATTGAGGCAGTTTGACGGATTTTAGATCAAATAAATATTGATCAAAATAAATATATATTTGAGATCAAAATAAACGTTAACTTAAATACTGGAACTCGCGGCTAATATTTATTCATTGCAGATATCTACCGCAATATCTTTGCTGACAAGAGTGAACGGGATTGGACCAGTCGCTGCCAGGGCTATGGTTGAAAAGGGCGTCAGATCTTTGGATGACTTAAGAAAAACCAAGGATACCTTAACGCATGCTCAGCAAATAGGACTTAAGTATTTTCAGTGAGTACGTGAAATCTTAAACATCTTGCCTTTTAATAATTGAATACATAATGATGCTATTTCGCACTAATATTGCTATGATAACATGCGATAAATCCTAACCATCGACAACCTATCGAAATCAAATCCAATTGGGATTAAATGAAAAATGTAGGGCCCCTTTTGACTTTGAGCACATTTCAACCTTATTTTTCAGCGAGTTCGAAGAACGGATACCACGCCCCGAGATAGATCAGTATAAAGAACTTTGTACAAAAGCCCTAACTAAATACGACGATAGTATACAATTAAAGATATGTGGTAGCTACCGCAGAGGCAAAGAGTCCAGTTTTGATGTCGACATCTTGATATGTCACCCAGGTACCGTTGTTTAGCTTAATGCCGGCAATAATAGAAGAAAACATTTCAATTGACGATGCAACTAACTCAAACTAAATCCTCTTTGTTTTTGGAACACGATACTGCTTTATGTAGCCTCACGTTCTAGCCTCACGCTTCGCGGTAACAGGCCTGACAACGTCAGGCAAGCTGTATCATTATGCTTTTCATTGGTTTTTAGGCGATTAAGCGATATAAAGAAGTCATGTCAATGAACTGCTTTTTAGCGCTATTTTTGCGAGGAGGCCACAGTTTAACGATGAATTAAACTCAATGAAAACATGTCTGGTAGTTGTACTAAAATATTGCAATGTTTAGCCGTGGCTTTCCAGCGAAAACAGCTACATAACAAGAGTTGCGCCTGCTTAGTAAGGTCTCAGGCGAACGCTAGATTTTTATCCCTCAAGTTCTAAAACAGCTACTTTGCTAATATCTACACTCCGCTAGAAGCAGATGAGCAATGAGCAGCAAATACTGGAAAGAAAATTTCTGCCGTGCAGGTGCAGCCGAGCGCCATGATTCGAATTTATTATTTTATTTTATGATTTAACATTTATGAAGCTAAGTACAATAGGACAATAGGTGTCCAATCGTGATGTGTTTACAACGCTGTTAAATCCGCATTCGTGCCAGGTAATCTATTATGTATTACTATTAGTATACCTCGAATCGCAAAATAACACTTGATTGGAAATGAATTATCATAACATAAAAAAACGATTTATGATAAACTACTAGTCAATAGTAGCACTTTTTGTTAGACGTCAAACCATAGATAAAACAGATAAGAATTGAAAGCGCCCGCTTTGTTTGGTGTCAGGTTGCTGACGCTTTATATTTCCATCTCTCTTTTAGACTAGAAACCGCTATGAAGAATTGCAGTCATCGTTAACTAAATACTGTGATGAATGATGATTTTCACTACGAATTTGCAGCTATTTTGTAAACTAGATACCGCTATGAATTGTAAGGGTCGGACGAAGTCAGACAACGCTAAGAATTAGGTCCAGTTAGAGCAACGGCTGCAACGGCCAACTGACAAATTAACTAAAAACTAAAGCGTTTCGAACGTTAAATTTAATAGTTAACGTATTACTATTACCAAGCGCGCTACGTGAAACTGCTTGGTTTTACGAAATCGTTCTGTATCACTAAGTTTGTGGGAGAGGGCCTATTATATATCCACCAGCGGGCTATATTTTGTCGTTTGAGCTCTCGCAGCCCGATGTTACAAGACACAGTGCGCGTCCAGCCCGCTTAAAATACAGCACGCGAGCAGACGACACTTAACGTGACAAGTAACAATACAGCCCGGAGCACTTTCACTTTCAAACACTGCCCGATACGATGATAATCGTTGAAGTATTCTAATCGCTTGGTTCATTGTCTTAGTATAACTTTAATTTACCTACCTTGTTAAAGATGGATTTGGTTTCTAATTCAATACAGTTTGGTTTTTGTTCAAAACGGTTTTAGTATGTCTGTTCGCGTGGGAACATGTCTGCTACGTGCGCACGTGACTGCTCTTGCCTCTTGTAGGTCACGTGACCTACTTGTGCGAGCGCATCTACGCTCCTATTAGACGAATTTGATGTCACGTGACTGAGCAGTG
>JH157196.1:4250-15713 GCA_000226015.1 Mnemiopsis leidyi
TATGGATAGCTGGTTCCAATTCATGGATAGTGGTTCCAATTTCTATGGATAGTGGTTCCAGTTTAAGACCACGCCCAAAAATCACACTTCCAGACGGCCAATCGTCTCCAAACTTTGTAGGATTACTACTGGCATCAATACCGAACAAATGCGACCAATATTGGCCCAATCCGAGCATGTTCTGAAAACGTCACATTTTGTCACATATGCGTCGTAACAAGTGTGACATTTGGCCGATTCGTCCCAAAGTCACTGTAGACAGAGGTCTTGACTTTTTCTACCCCTCTGGTATCATAAAAAGTGGTTTTGACTCGAAAAAGTACCCAATGGATAGCTGGTTCCACTTTATGGATAAATCTATGGATAATGGTTCCAATTTGGTTCCAATTTTCACGAATACATCGACTCAGCAGATATGCTCCATCTAAATTATCGTTCTTGAACCGCATTTTTGAGCCCTACTTTTTTGAGCACCTACGGATAAAATAAAATCAATTGAACCAGCTAGCAACTCGCAAAGCTGCGAATAAAAGTTGGTTTAGGCCACCTCAAAGAATGAGAGAGACTTGAATTTGTGCCGTACACTGGCACAACGCTGTACATGTCAAGAATAAGCTTGCACCATCGTTGTCTGACTTCTTCACATGCATTGCTAACTAACAAATTCTATGTTGATTATATAGATGACCTAGAAGGCCTTGCTCAGCCAATACCTTTTGTTAAGTGAAACTGATGAATAAATACTAAAAATTGGCTTAAATTTGATTTTGAGGAAATTTGGCAAGTAGAGGAATAATTAGCGAAATTTCTCTTAACTTCGTGTAAGATCAAGTGCTCAAATATGGCACCTTAATTATTTCTATCAATAAAACAAAGCTCAAAACGGATAACAGTAACAAGGCTTTATAACAACTGTGTGTGCGTGTGTGTGTGGCACAGATCAGAAGTCTTTACAAACACTAATAATTTAAATACGTTACGATGGCACATTTTTCTACACGGAAAAACAATTTTAATCCATCGTGCTAGCTCAACCACGCAAAACCCTTTAATAATATAATTTACATATTATATACAGTCCCAGCAAATTAAACTGTCCGTAGTATCATAAATATAATGTATCAATATCATATTAACAAATTTAAGTTGTGACTACGAGGGTACGAGGTTAGTTCTTCATAAAACTTCGGGCTTGTCCTCGAAAATGCGGCAAGCCTTCAAAAACGTAAACAAAATAGAACATATCATATAATTAAGTTGAATTATGGAAACTCAGATCATAAGTTCGTCATGCTGCTTTGTGATAATAAGTCTGCGCAAGACAAGAACCGTATCGTTTCACGTGACTACTCGCTACAGCTTCTCGAATGTTGCCTGACTAGTTCCCGGCCAAGATTCTCCAGTTGGCTCCACCTCCTCTTCCTCTTCCTCTTCTTCTTCCTCCTCCTCTTCTTTCTGATGTAGCGACTCGTCCTCCGCACAGTATATTGGGGTGGTTAAACCGAGGAGTATGTCCTGAAGAAGGGTTGAGATTAGAACTTCAGAATTGAAGAGAATTGCTGATGTCTTGATGATGATATTATAATGAGCTATTCTATCAGTACAACCTGCAATCCTAAGTGTTTTCGGTGTTTAAATATTCGATAAGGTATTGAGTTAAGTGCTGCATCATGGGCCAATACATCTAGAGGGACAAGAGAAGTATAAACTTGGCCTAAAATTTAGGAAATAGTAAATCGTATTTCATCTTAAAAGCTAGCGAAATTCTAAATCAAAATTTGACATTAATTCGGAATGGTAAGCATTGTTCTAAATGTCACACGTTACGGTACGAGACATTACATTATTTGATCCAGATCTCTGTTCTTCACTGTAGAGTTCTATTATGAATAGAATCTCGTTATACAATTTATGGACTAGTAGTGCACACAGTAAGAAATAATGGGGAATACTCAATTAAAGTAAGAAATAATGGGGAAAACTCAATTAAACTACATATTTAAAAATGTCTTTAAAAATTTTAATAAATAATTTCAAACTGTGAATACTGATTAATTAATGAACTAAATTGAAAACACAAAACTCCGACTGTATAGGTGAAAATCTAAGAATCAATAATATTGATCTGCAATACCGCAAAATACCCAGGACAAAAAGAACACCATTGAAACTGCATTTTTTTACAGAGCTCACATCCACAAAATACAAATCTAGCTTAATCCCTTACGAATGTAGATAAAATGTACAGTAATATAAGTATATTTTATGTTTGTCGAGTGAAAATATATTGCTCATCGTACATCGGAAAACTTATGTCAATATAATTTTAATATGGATCATTGTAGTTTATATGAACAGTGAAAACTCAGAAACATCACGTCTCTTATTTTTTAATTGACAAAAATGAATTTCTAAACAGCTAAACCCGGAATCTTGTCAATAAGACCAAAACAACTCAAAGCAAGAAGGCACAAGAGTGCTAAGAAACTTTCACTTCCTCTCCATCGCAATGAGGACACCTAGCTGTACAGTTACTGTTGGCCCTTGAAGTGCTATGAGGAAGAGCCAGTGTTTGGATCAGCGGCTTCAAGTCGATCCACCAGCTGTCGAGAGGAACGCGACGCAGCACGTCCATCTGAAGGCTAAGGACAGGGGAGAAGACAGTGCTGCTACCACGGATACCCAGCACCACGACGTCATCAGGTGTGAAACTGGGTTTAGTCAGGCGTTTTGCTATGTCTCGGTATACCTGAGAGGGAGTGCAGATCGTGAGATTTTCTTGTCAGTTTTACAGAAGTGCATAACCATTAATCAGCACTATAAGCAGAAACAAAACAGTCCCAAATTATAAATTTGCATGAGCGTTCCATTTTGGAATACAACTTCCTCCCCTACCTTACCAATCGCATAATTGACCAAGTTTTATTCTTTTTGGAACTTTGAAGACCTTAAATTATTATCCTCCTGAAACTTATGTAACTTGAACCAAGGTAAATTTCAGCATGATTAGGGAAAGCTAGTCATTCTACTTCAACCATAGATGTCACAGCATCGGGCACCCTGAAGTTAACAGACTCTATCAATTGAACAGCGTTACCATAGCCATTGCACGTGCCAAATTAGCACGTGTCAGCGACTAAACGTCGTTTGTATGGACCTTTTACCGCTGTTATGGCTCACACTGAGTCATTTCAATATTTTTCGGTAGCCACCCTACCACCGTAGTTTGCAAACTAAATGTGAACCGTGCTTTACCTACAGTTCAATGATAAACTTTAACCTTATTCTTTCGACTATACTCGTGAATTGTGATGATCAGATTATAAATAGCTAATTAAATCTATACACAATATAAAATCAGCTATTGAGTATGATGGACAACTCCAGTGGACTTGTGAGAAAAGCAATCCTTAATAATTATTACTGATTTCGATACTTGCTACGATTCAAGAAAGTCCGATAATACCGATTACGCTGTCATTTATACTCTCTTTGGTGAACTTGCACGGAGCTGCAACAAGCGGAAAAAGAGCCAACGGTCCGGCAAGAGACACGTTGCAGCAAGAAAGACTCTCTCGCTATTGTGGAACTGTTTAGTTTTTGATTATTTACCTTACAAGCAAAAGTGGCTTACTTACCTTACAAGCAAAAGTGGCTTACTTACCTTACAAGCAAAAGTGGCTTACTTACCTTACAAGCAAAAGTGGCTTACTTACCTTACAAGCAAAAGTGGCTTACTTACCTTACAAGCAAAAGTGGCTGCCAGAGCTCTATCAAAAGGTGATGGACTGTAACCCTGCTGAATGTGCCCGAGAACAGAGCTTCTGGTGACAAACTTGTCCTTTCCCTCTGCAGCATAGAGCGCTGTTACAAAGTCGTTCTTGTAGTGGGGCGAGCTGTTTTCGTTCCTTATAATGATTCCTCTGTGACAACCTGGAATGATGTGTCAGTGTAACGCAAATTTAAAACGTAAATAACTTTGGTTTGAACTTTGTGCCAAATTACACCAAATAGACCATGTTATTTCGGAAAGATTTGAATTTATGAAAATCCAAATTATAGACATGTAAATCAGGTCCACTACCTAAACCGAATTATTGGGCACTGAAGCTGAGGTTGTAATTACCTTGTTCAATTTTGTCCATCACTCTGTAAGCATCACACTGCAGCTCATCAATATTAACCGGCAGCTCAGGAATGTAAGCAGCATCAGCACCACTCGCCAAACCACTGAGGACAGCCAGATAGCCACAGTTCCCTCCCATCACATCAATAACAAACACTCTCTTGCGAGAAGAAGCTGCTGATTGTTTGATACAGTCCACTGAGCGGACAATGGAGTTGAGAGAAGTGTCACACCCTATTGAAAAGTCTGATCCAGGAACGTTGTTACTGATGGTAGCAGGAACCAGATACACCGGTATTTTGGAGTGCTCTGTCAATGTCAAGATCGAGGTTACAGCCTCAAAACCTCCAAAGAGTACAAGACAGTCCAGTTTAAGTTTGGCCAAGCTGGAAAGAACATCCTGAACGTTTGTGGAGTTGATGGTGGTTCGGCTAGCTCCAGCAATACAACCACCTCTCATGCTCCACAAGTCGACGTCAGCTGGGGACAGTACTTCGTAGTTATCTGACACCATCCCGTCTGTCCCCTCGTGGTACACAGTCACCATGTTCCCGTGATAAGCCGCTATTTTCACCAATGCTCGTATTCCTGAGTTCATTCCGGGAGCGGGTGCTCCAATGAAGGCTACACCGATGTTTGTCTGTTTGCTATCTTTAGGAAGTGACCTCAAATCCATAACACTGAGCATCTTGCACATCTCAACCTTCTTGCTAAAACCAGAACCACGCAACTCCTGGGCTTTTTGGAAATCTTTGTTTTTGAAACATTCTTTAATGCTTTGAGTGTGCTTGATAGCCTCCATAAGCGGGAGTTTAATTATAGTGTTATTTTTAAGGCTCACAATACATGGGTCAATCTCAGCACCAGAGGAAATTCCTTCCAAGATAACTTTAGCAGCTTCACAGCCAAGTCTTGAACCTAGAGTTCTATCAAAAGCGGTGGGCTGGCCCCCTCTTTGAACGTGTCCTAACACTGTTACCCTGACATCCATACCGTTTTCGCTGAGCAGTGATTTAACTTGTTCAGCTTTTATTGGATTTCCATCGCAGTCAGCTGCACCCTCAGCAATGACTATCAGGCCAAACCTTTTGGAAGAACTGCTTGCTCTTTTCATCTTAGAAATAATCAATTCCTTCCAGTTGGATTCTGGTGGAGCCTCAGGAATGAATACCCAGTCACAAGGGCCAGCGATAGCCGACATCAGTGCCAAGTAACCACAGTGTCTGCCCATGACCTCAATGATAAAGGTTCTGTTGTGTGAGGCGGCAGTACTAGCAAGACAGTCCATAGCATCCACAATCCTGTGCAGAGCTGTGTCAGCTCCGATAGTCATATCAGTTCCGCAGAGGTCGTTGTCTATAGAACCGACCATCCCAACTATATTAAGATACGAGCAAATCTTAGCATTTCCCGGGAATATAAGTTTTTCTTTTAACAACTCTTCTAACAAGTCGGGCCACTCTGTCTTGAAAATACTGGCTCCAGTCAAACTCCCGTCACCACCAATCACTACCAAACTGTTAATCTTTTTCTCGACCAGATTCTTTGCTGCCATCTTCCTACCCTCGCGGTTCCTGAATGCCGGACAACGTGCTGTTCCAATTAAAGTGCCACCTTTACTGAGGATTCCAAGAGCATCTTTCCACCCCATCTGTTTGATCATATCTCCACCCTTACAGAGCCCCTCATACCCGTTTAAGATACAAAACACGGGGATTTTCTGGTGGGTCAGGTATCGGACGACGGCGCGCACTGCAGCGTTCATGCCTGGTGCATCACCTCCGGAGGTTAAAATAGCTACCCCCGCACTTGTCGACATAGCTAAGGAAGACGGTGGGTTATTTTATTTAAAAGTATTTAAGAAATTTCGAAGTTTTTCGGTAATAGGTCACTTAGCTGAACAATCGTAGTTAAACGCCATCAAAGCCGAAAGAAAAATCACTCTATGAACAGAGGAACAGATGAAACAAGCACAATAGTAAACTCCGGTGGTGAAGAAAGGGAAACGGGCCGTATTTCGATGAAAAAGGGTATGCATACCTGTCCAGTTTAAAGGGATTTGTTCAGACCTAAAATTCAGAAGTTTTTGGTGACTAAAACTGTAACTAAAACTGGAAAGTTAGGAGTTCACACACAGACATGTCTATGTCATTACATATGCTTCGATCAAGTTAGTCGCCGGGCAATTCGGCCTTGTATCTAAAATGAAACCGCGGCAAATCAAATTTGACCGTCACACCATTTGAAAAGTGAGTTAGCGAGTTTACTGAAGTACAATGGACTTTACTAGAAGAACTCACGGTATGCTGGGACTACGATACTACGTAGTATTTTCCTTTGGAACTCTACCGAAGGTTCTAGACCTATCAACAGTTCAAACTACACGTCAAAGTTTCAAAAGCCAACTGATCTACTGCAAAAGCAGTCGCACGCCTAAATAACATTCTCGTGTCGCACTGTCGCGGCTGTGTTGTTGCAAAGATATGCCGTGAATTTCTTTAAACAAATCTGCAGAGATTCCCCAAACGCATTATCGAATCAAAAACAGATTTGAGGTGAACGCCAACAATCAAGGTTTTTACAAGAACAAGACTTGCGGCCGCTTTCATTGTGTCAGGCGACCGCTGAATTTCCCGTGTCATGCCATCGCTTATTGTTATTACAATTCACGGAATGAGGAATAAAAATACGCAACAGGCAACTCGCATTTCGCAAACCACTAACCAGACGACATTTCGGTCAATTTCATTGTTCTGCACGTGTTAAACGCGCGAATTAATGCAGCTCCGTTCGATGCAAGATTTGAAAACTGCACGCTGCACGCGCAAAGTTTGAACACAATAGGCGCGCGTTTCTTTCATTGTTTGTTTCAAATATCTTGAGTCTGCATAACGTCGCCATTATTGTATTGTATATGCGACATTTATTCGTACAACGTTCATGTGTTTTTACAAATGGTGTGGTGAGTCGTTAATTAAAATTGTCCAGCTGAACGTTTAAAATCGTGTTACATTCATCTTTCAATCTAGGTAATCTGTCATTCAGGACAAATTACTCAATAAAACTTCAGTTTAAAAGAATTTTGATCGTATCTCTTGATTGATGGTACATCTTGTTGCGATTGTTGCATGATTAGAACAAATAATTGAGGCAATCATGTATACATTGCATAATGTGAACTAATTCGTCGGCCGGAGGCAGTTAAGTCTGTTAACACAGCTATTATTGTATTCGTATACATGATTAAGTTTGATAAAGGAGCGCGCGCACGAACGTAACGCACGAACGTACACACGACATAAACCTAGTATACACATTCTCCAACCACCCCCTCGATCGTTAACCCTTAGTAATGCCTTTTTGCGCCTTCGGCGCAAAAAGGCATTTGACGGGAAAAAATTCCACTAAAATAATTCAATCAGATTCAATTTTTGCTATCAGGTTAGATGGAACTAAAAATTTCTTCTCACTTCAGGAGCTTGTCCAATCCGAGAGTTCAATGGGTTTATGAAGTATATGTGTGCAGTTCAGTCCACTGACTACGATACTACTAGTTTTATGAGGTGTGCGAATGCTGAAGTTTACTACAAGGTAATTGATGGCTATGTAGGAGGTGCCCGAGTTTCTAATCCCTGTCCGGCATCGTTCTTTTATCAGAACTGCGGCATTGCACCTTTGAGAAAGCAGAAGAAAACTTTTCTAACTGTTTATGAGTCTGAAGACGTGATCGAGGCCACAAATATTTGCGGTGTGCTGTGTCAGCAGCCCATTTATAACTTCCTTAAACTTCAAGATCCTTCTGAATTCTGCCTTAAATATCAGCAAACAAGCAAATTATGCTTCCATGATAAAATCAATTCAAAGAAAAGTGCAGATGAAATCTGCCCAAGCTCGATCGAAAGAAAAGTTTGTGATGGATTCTGTGATAACCTACCCGCAGCAATTAGACAAAATTCAGAAGTATGGACTCCCGACTGCTTGGAGGAGCAAGTATGCAATAATCACGTCTACGGAATATCCTGTCCTGAATACGATCGAGATCATCTATATGTATTCAAAGAGAATGGACCAAAATTTATAAACGGTTATGAATTTCTACCATGTTCCAGTTTCACTGATTATACCATGTATTGCCGAAATACCACTGTCATTAAAAGACTTTGCGATGAGGCGCAAGACCCAAGCCCTTCAAGTGATATTACTTATTGTATACCAAGCGCCTACGGAAGACATACGCACGATGAACATAAATTTAACGGTTTAATACCTTTGTTCAATTTTTCAAGGTGTGGCCCGATCGGTACATATTCTTCAGCAGAGCTGATCGAATTTCGCATCTGTGAGAACTATAGAGATCAAACTAACTGTAGCGACCCAGCTAGAATCGGACTTTACTGCAAAATAGACGGGTTTTTATCGAGCGTGGCAAGGACGGTAATCTGCAACAAAAAGATAAGTCATAGAAACAGTCCAATCTGCGATGACGGTATTGATATGGAATGCCAATATCTCTCCGACTCCTGCTTCCTCCACAAGCATCACATGTGTGACGGTACTCCGGACTGTGCCGGGCATGTAGACGAGGTTAGTCCCTTGTGTGCTGCTCTTATCGATCTACCTTGTGTCTTGAGATTCGGCAACAGGACAGCAGAGAAGATACCCGTTCAGTGGGTACTGGATGGAATGTCTGATTGTGTAGGGGGTGAGGACGAAAGGAAGGACATTCCTAGCTGCGGGAAGGACAAAACTTTGAGGTATGTCAGTGCCGCGGGCAGTATGTCCTGCTCTGAGGTTTATCTGAACTTGTGCACCGAGGATTCGGAGCAGCAGTTTGATGAGTTTACTGAGTTATGTGATGGAAAGGGAGCTTGCGGGAATGAGTTGAATGTTTGTCGGAAATCACGACGACTTCACCAAACTTTCACCCCTTCAAACAAAATCGGTGATGTGGAGTTTCTCCATGTTTGTCTCCCTGGACTGGAACAATTACAGACCATGATGAGTTCCTCCTGTGTTCAGATAAAATTCGTACACCCAGTTCATGACGTTCTGGGTCGAAACAAATTCCCCTTGTTACATCTACCATCCACTACATTAGACTGTATGTACATGCATGGTCGGATGTATGTGTACTTTAGTTGCTTGGGAATTTGCCAAAATGCTAAATGTCCCCTCAAGAACCTCGTGAGATACGACTCCTGCCAAGGCCAGTTTCCCGATAGGGTTTATACCCTAGCCAACGAGTCTTATCTCACCTTCCTTATCAGACAATCCCATACTACTGACTCCTCTTCTTATCTGTACCAAAATGCAATATTTGCTTGCGACAATGGACGTTGTGTGGGCTATGACGCAGTTTGCAATCGTGAAAATGATTGTGGGGATGGTTCGGACGAGGTCGGCTGCTCAAACCATTTTCAGTGTGAGAAAAGTGGAGAATTTCTTACCCACGATCGTGTGTGCGACAATGTAATCGACTGTATGGACCACTCAGACGAATGTAACGAATTTTGTGACAAACGTATGATTAAAAATATGGGATTAAAAATCTCAGCAGGAATCGTTGGAGTTCTGGCATACTTTCTGAACTTCTTCGCCATACCCCAAAAATTCTTCACATTAAAAAAGTGCAAATCTGGAAACTCTCTCGCCAATAACGCTCTTTTGCTCCTGGTCAGTTTAGGAGATTTTCTTGTTGGAATCTATATCCTTATTGTGATATTTTACGACCTGCATTATGGGGAGGGTTACTGCCAAGTCCAGCTGAGCTGGTTGACTAGTCCCACGTGCAGTGCTATAGGTATCTTGAGCACAGCTGGCTTCTTAATTTCCGTCTTCTCCATGACAACACTCAGTCTCCAGCGGGCCAGAAAGATCAAGAGTTGTGCCAAAAATTTGAAGAGACCTTCAGGATTAAAAAGAACAGATTTGGTTGGGGTCTCAGTCATTGTTTTGAATGTGGTGACCATTGCTTTTGCTCTGGCTATTTTTCCACTCATCAGTTCATTCGAAGATAATTTTGTGAACGGTATCTACTACGGGAAACAGAATAGCATATTTATAGGGACACCTGGAAAGCCAAAGCATCTGGAAATATTGGAAGAGTATTATGGCAAACTAGGAAAACGATCTGGAGGTCTCAAATGGGGTATCATCAAAAGCCTATTGTCTGGAATGTTTTCCAAGGACTACTCGGGAATCGAGCACACCAAACTGCAGTTCTACGGCAACGACGCTGTTTGTCTCTTCAAATTCTTTGTTACTAAAGATGATCCTCAACATACGTACGTATGGATAACCATTGCTTTTAACGTTCTTTGTAGGTGTGTCATATCAGCATCCTACATAACTGTCTGGAAAGTAACCGTTGCATCTTCAGCTCCTTTGTTATCTCCGAAAACGGAGGGAAACAATCTCCAGCGACAAAAAATCAGAAAACGAAACGTTAAACTGCAGCGGAAAGTCAGTTTCATTATCGCATCTTATTTGATAAGTTGGGTTCCCTTCATATCAATCAGCATGCTACACGCAGCGAAGTTTATAAATGCAAATCCCTTCTACACCTTCTGTTCCTTGCTTTTACTTCCCATGAATTCAGTTATCAACCCGATTATTCTTAACGAGTTCATTGAGAAAAAGTTGGAGGATGTCAGGAGAAGGTGCTTGCAGGCAGCTGCCACTGCCAGATCGTTATCCTTCCGTCACTCCGCGAGAGTAGCACCCGAACCGATAGAACTACAGACAGTGGTTGGAGTGGAAAGTGATTGTATACGGATTCCTCCGCAATTAACTTTAAGGAAGCCCAAATCGGCTAATTTTACAAAACACATTATATCTGCGCAGGTGATAACACATATCACAGAGAACCAATAATTGCAGGAAAAGATGAAAAATGGAAATTGGAAAAAAGCGGTTTAGCGTTGATTTTAAATGCCGTTCATTTTAAAAGACTCGATGGCAGGGTTGCGAGGGAAAACATAAGTATTATATCATTCTCTAATAGGGGCAAGTCTCATTCTTTGAATTAATTCTGATTTGATTGTTACTTTTCTCTGTATGACTAAGAAATGCGATCTTTTAGGAAACTTTTTTACTCGAAATAATTTCGAACAGACACGTTCATAATCATTCTGAAAATGTACACGTAAATGTTACGTATATATCGATAAAATTCTACGTCACTCAAAAAGTTTGAGATAAAACAAGATTAACGGAAATAAGAAATGTCGTAGTCCTTCACTAATATAACAAATTTTGATCTTCAAATCAGATAAAATGTATCTGCAAATCAGATAAAATGACACTTAACGGTGACTGAATTGACATTAAACGAAAAG
>JH157196.1:50355-68207 GCA_000226015.1 Mnemiopsis leidyi
TCTCTCTTCTTAGATTAATAGCGGAAAGAGACAACATTTTTTACGACAGCATGTAGGCCAACAAGACCAATAAGCTAGCTGCCAGATATGACCAATACAAGAAACTTTCTGACGTGCTACAAAAAATTATGACCCTTCCCCATTTAATCGTCCTCCGTCAAGTTTAAAAACTTAAAACACAAGGAAATTTCCTATCTCACACTATATTAACTAACAGTGTTTAGGGGTTGCCTCGCACCGCTCTTGTTCAAGCCTCTGGGGTGGACGGCCACTGTCCTCATCCTTCCTCTCTTCTTCGGAGTAGCTCACATACACCATGGGGTTCGTTCACTAATGAAAATACAACATTTTTTTATTACACTTTTTATAGCGAAAATGTCTTATCATCTTAGAGAGCTAAAGTGTAACGGTGCTACTGCTCACAATATCGCAATGATTACAAGAAAAATAATTCCTAAAATGGCACGGGCGCAAAAAGTAGCGTTAAGTTTTTTCACCCCCCTGTATAAAATTATCCCTTGACCATTGATCATGACACCCAGGTAATTGCCCCTTGGTCAATGGTAAAATCTTGACCATGACCACTGACACTCAGGAATTTCCCTACACTCTATGGTCGTGGTCGAAATGGACATTGTATGGTTAAATTTCATAGCTTTATTATGCGTTCACCATTTTGACCATTGCAAATTTGGATTTTTGCCATGGTCATGGTTTTTACCATTTGATCAAATGACATGACACCCTAGAAATTGCCCTTTGGACAATGGTAAAAGCTTTACTTTGGCCACTGACACCCGGGAATTTCCCAATGCCCTATGGTCGTAGTCAAATGGACATTCTATGGTCAAATTTTATAGGTCAAAAGTTGTGGTCATCTTATGGTTAGGTTTAGAGTAGGGTTAAGGTTTTTGTTGCCTAACAATTTGCAGGTTCCGAGTCCCTTGATCAAACATGCTATTATTTTATTATATAGGGGGGGGGGGGCACGTCCCTAAAAAGCCCATTTTACCTCCGCGGACCCCCGAAGGGCCCTAAAAAATGGGCTTTTTTGGGCTTTTTTGGGCCCTAGAAAAATTTAAATCATGCTTTATATTAGAATAATTTTGATCAATTCAAACTCGTTCTTTGCATCGTTTTCAATTTAAAAAGGCACTTTGTATGATTTAACCTGTTGTTCTATTGAAATTTAGTCCCAAAAACTCCTTATTTGTCCCAATTTGGATCCCAAAAAGTAGCAATTGTCACTTCATTTGGTAAAGTTTTCACGTACCGCTGGGATGCTACTGTAGCATCACTTGAATAGTAACTAGTACTGCTGGTTTACTGCAGGGGTTTGGGGGTACTACACGGATATAACTGGGGCATTACTGGGGTACTATTAGGGTCCAACTGTGGTACCAAGTTGGGGTACCACCGTGGTACCACTGGGCTCATACTTTGGTACTACCGGTATATCACTGGGGTACTACAGCTGGGTTACTTCTGGGATACTACTTGAGCACTACTGGAGAACCACCGGATTACTTCCTGGGTACTATTGTGGTTTATAGGATGGTTTATAAAATGCAATAATTTACCCTATTTTCATCCATTTTTCCTAACTATTGCTTTCATGTGTCATATGAGTTATTCATAGATTTGTTTTGATCCAATAATCCTTGTTCCAAGGAAAAACCCAAAGAGTCTACTCAATAAATTGATTTTTTGGTTGAACGCCAATTTTGAACTCAATTTCAGCAATTTTTCCGTTAGAAAAGGGCAAAAATAATTGTTAGCACCAAAATGCATCAATTGGAGACCTACTGCATCTAAAAGCTGAGAAGATTTGGGTTCAGAAGCTTTTAGGATCTGGCTGGGCTTATTTGGGCTTTTCCTGTTACAAAATTCCAAAAATGTCAGACTTTAGGTGTAATTTTGACTTATTTTGAGCAAAATTTAGGACTAATGTGAATGAAGCAAACAAATATTGCTATGAATTGTGACTTGAATGGAATAAAGTTTAGTTAGTTGTCAATTATGAATTATATTACAGTTTCAGGTAAAATAACATTGTAACAAACTACAATGCACATACAAACAAAAAATTAGGCAAAGAAACCCTCAACCAGAGTATCCTCGCTCTCAAGCACAGTATGAAACTGCGCGGGGCAGAAAGTTACGGCATCAAGCCTAATCTGCTCTAACACAGGATCACTGTTTACCCACAGTCCTTTTTGGCATTCAAAGAGGTTCTCATACTGGCCACGTTTCCGTGATAGCCGAATACGATAGCGTCTCAGTAATTTGTTGCAAGCCTCAATATCAAATAGATATTTCGGAAGATTGAAATCTTGTTTTTTATGAACTATTCTTCTTGAATGTATAAATTGGCATAAAATTGAATTATTTGTTTAACTGAATTATTTGTTTAACTCAATACCTCCCTCTGACAAAGAACCCAGCCTTATCAACTCCCAAGTATGTCCTAACAGCTTGTGAACAGATGGTGAAAGCTTTGCTCTAGGATGTGGATACGAGGTCAAGATAAGTTTGTAGCTCTCTTTGCAGAGCAACTCAAGATCGTTAATCTTTTGGTCAGTGAGACTGCAAGTCAAGCTTATAACACGCATAATAACCGCAAGCCTTTTGATCACTTGTCGCAGAGCATCTCTACCCCTGTCAGGAACTAGCTCAAGGAGCACTTCTCTTGTTTCCCTGTCGAATAGGAGTCTTCTGGCTACATTCCCAGTTGTTGTTGCTAACAGAGCTAACATATGGTCAGATATTTTTTCCAAAACACCAGTGGTGCCAGCATCGTATCAGCAGTCCACTCTAACTACCTCCACACAAATTTGTAGGATCAGAGTTAAAAGGTATTGGAGAGCATATGTTTGTGGTCCATAATTCCAAGGTAAGCGACTTATTGCAACTTTTAAAGTTTCAATAATCTGCTCAAAATAAGTCAAAATTTCACCTGAAAATTTGGGAAAGTATACTTCGTTGCGCCGCGTAGGAAAATGAAATTGGGTGTGATAAACCCTATTTTTGATGCCCAAACAACCATAAATGGTATCTTAAAGGAGTTTTTTGGCCCAGAAACATCATGAAACGGTTTTGTATTCAAATATTCATTCATTATGATGAAATAAGAGCGCGCGTATGAAATTAGAAAAAATAATGATTTTAGAAAATCAGGCATAACTTCCCTTGTGATACTCCTAGGGCTCTAAAAGTTGTTTAAAACGATTTTTTCGGCAAAACAACCCCTAAGAACACTCTATCAGTTCATTAGCTACCTCCTAACATGCCTATGCTAGCATGACCCCCCCCCCCACGCGCAGCCCACTGTGGATAGCATGAACTTGGTGAGCTGGTCTTTGAATTGCTCGAGGTTTTGAATGACATTCAGGTGGTAGGGCATTGCGTTTCATAACCTCGGCCCTTGGACCGCAAATGAACTGAACAATTTTACTTTCACTGTTGTTTAACTTCCAAATCATTGCCTTATTTATCTTTTCCTGTTTTGTTATTAATGTTATATTCATCTGATAATGTCTCTTTAAAGATTTGAATTCTATCTTCATTTTACTTCATCAAGCGCCTAAAAAAGTATATAAAAGTTAGTAACTTCTCCTCGCCCCCCTAAAACAGTATATAAAAGTTAGTAACTTCTCCTCGCCCCAATACAGCGGAGCAGCTGTTGAGAGAAGCTAAAGAAAGACAGCTGGAGATAGTCCCGCCTCCTCCTCGACAGAAAATAACAGATCCTACAGAGCTTGCGGAGTATAGGATGAGGAAGAGGAAACAGTTTGAAGATAACATAAGGAAAAACAGGTAGAAACAGTTTGAAGATAACATAAGGAAAAACAGGTAGAAACAGTTTGAAGATAACATCAGGAAAAACAGGTAGAAACAGTTTGAAGATAACATAAGGAAAAACAGGTAGAAACAGTTTGAAGATAACATAAGGAAAAACAAGGTAGAAACAGTTTGAAGATAACATAAGGAAAAACAAGGTAGAAACAGTTTGAAGATAACATAAGGAAAAACAGGTAGAAACAGTTTGAAGATAACATAAGGAAAAACAGGTAGAAACAGTTTGAAGATAACATAAGGAAAAACAGGTAGAAACAGTTTGAAGATAACATCAGGAAAAACAGGAAGAAACAGTTTGAAGATAACATCAGGAAAAACAGGTAGAAACAGTTTGAGGATAACATTAGAAAAACAGTGTGTTACACTTTCATACTATACCAGACTACATTAAGTACAAACTACATTATTAACAGGGCAGTAATGGTAAACTGGATCAAGTACTACATAAAGTACAAACTACATTATTTACAGGGCAGTAATGGTAAACTAGATCAAGTACTACATTAAGTACAAACTACATTATTTACAGGGCAGTAATGGTAAACTGGATCAAGTACGCCAGATGGGAAGAAGAAACTCAGGAGTACCAGCGAGCAAGGTTAGTTATGTAAATGTGTATATTTATGTATATTTTTGCAGATCAAGTACACTACTTAGTGTAGAGCATACACGAGTATTGAGCAGATCAAATACCAATACTATGTACAAGTATAACTTGCTGTATTTTAAATGTCGGTTTATTCTTTTTTACGGGTTTTTACAAACGTCCCTAGCACATTATTTAATTCTCTATCCCAAACGTTCATGCATTTCCTTAAACCTAACAATGATCGTCGTGTAGAAATCCTGATCCTCTCCAACATGATTTTGTTTTTAAGTTCATTCAACCCAGTCACATTATCACTTGGAAATAAAGGTGAACCCTTTCGTACACGTAAGCAATATGCAATGACGATTGGACACTGAGTTAGGATCAGTTGGTCCGCTTTTCCGGCTAACCCTTATGTAGAAATTGACTGCCTATATATTTGAGTTACACAAATTCTTCAGTTACACAAATACGTCATGTTCACCTACACAAATACTTCAGTTACACAAATAATTCAGATCTGTTTACGAACGCGCACTGGATGTAGATCATCGCTGTGTTCCGATTTGGTTGAAGTATACAGAAATGGAGATGAGACACAAACAGGTAACTTAGGAAGCAAGTGTGCTGTGAGTATTGAGTAACATGACCAAGTAACTTGTTCAACGCAACTTAGTAACTTTTTTCACGCAACTGAGATACTTTTTCCACGCATCTTAGTGAAAGTTTCCACGCAACTACAATGTACACCGTACATTAAACACTACTTTACAGTGTACACTTTACATTACACTTGATACTGCAAAGTAGATCTTTGTAGAATTTTTGGCAACACTGTCGTTAGTTAAAATAAACCTTCCTGTATAATTACAATAATGTTTGTTCAGGTGAACCACTCTCGAAACTTGTGGGACCGCGCTGTTACCCTGATGCCGCGCGTCTCGCAGTTCTGGTACAAATACACATACATGGAGGAGATGTTGGAGAATGTGGCTGGTGCGAGACAGGTCGGTTTTTTGGACTTAGTTTGGCGAAATGTTTTTGTTTTATAGTTTATTTTTTAGTTTATTTCTATACACACTTTACACACAACCTACACACAATGTGCACACATTATACACACAATATACACACATTATACACACAATATACACACATTATACACACAATAAACACACATTATACACACCATATACACACATTATACACACAATATATACACACAATTTACACACAATATACACACATTATGCACACAATAAACACACAGTGTACACACAATATACACACATCATACACGATATACATCAGGTGTTCGAGAGGTGGATGGAGTGGGAACCTGAAGAGCAGGCCTGGAGCAGCTACATCAACATGGAGCTGAGATACAAGGAAATTGACAGAGCTCGCAGTATTTACGAGAAGTTTGTACTGGTCCATCCTACGGTAAGTATCTTGTTAGTAGCTCGTAAGTAATGTGAAAGTAGTTTGTTGTTATGTTTAAGCAAACTTGGAGTTGTACTAAGTACTGTGATGGGAAGTTAAAAGTTCATAGGTAGTACACCAAAGGTCTGTAAAGTACATGTACATTCAGTTCTAATGCAAAAGTTTACTGCCGAGGTTGGATCAGTAAATGAATGAAGATTAGGGTCCGATCATCATAGGCTAACGTCATTTACCCAAATAGTTGAATTTTTGTTGATGACTTAGACTACTCCCAACTGCTAGGAACGATATGATCTCAAAGAACCATCAGTTTTGTTCCATTAAACATTCAATTTAGTAATTTACTTTTACTAGTATTTCCTTCTCTACCCAGGTTAAAAACTGGATAAGGTTCGCAAAGTTCGAGGAGAAACACGGGAACATAGCTGGCGCGCGGGGAGTATACGAGCGTGCAGTAGACTTCTTCGGGGAGGAATATATGGAGGAGGGCCTTTTCATCGGCTTTGCGAAGTAAGTTATTGTGGAACATGATGTACTTGTTCCCACGCATAGTACGTTTTATAGCACGGTTACCACGCATAGTACGTTTTATAGCACGGTTTCCACGCATAGTACGTTTTATAGCACGGTTACCACGCATAGTACGTTTTATAGCACGGTTACCACGCATAGTACGTTTCATGGCACGGTGAAACTTTTTATCGTTCGCCTTGCTTATCTTAAAATTTTTGCTTTCAAGGTGCGCTTTATAATTAGCTATGTACATTTGCATTGTACACTTTATGCACGTTAACAATGATAACACGATGCTATTACGTTTGGATTCTAAATAAGTGTATAAAACTGTCGATCCACATTTTGGCTTCAAGTTTCGACAGTAATAACACTGTTTCAGGTTTGAGGAAGGACAAAAAGAATCTGAACGTGCACGTGCAATATACAAGTATGCACTGGAGAAACTCACCAAAGAACAATGTCCCGACCTCTTTAAGTCCTACTCCATCTTTGAGAAGAAGTTTGGTGATCGGCGCGGTATCGAAGATGTAATCATAAACAAACGTCGTTTCAAGTACGAAACTGAAATCAAGCACAACCCCCTTAACTATGATGCATGGTTCGACTTGCTGAGATTGTTGGAGGCGGACGGAAGTCTTGATGATGTCAGGGACACGTATGAGCGTGCAATAGCAAACATTCCTCTCGTCGCATCCAAGAAAGGTTGGCGGCGGTACATTTATTTGTGGATAAACTACGCGCTGTTTGAGGAGCTGGAAGCTGAAGACGTCGACAAGACGAGAGAAGTTTATAAGGGCTGTCTTGATGTGATCCCGCACAAAAAGTTTACATTCGGTAAAATATGGCTCATGTTTGCGCAGTTTGAAATCCGTCAGAAGAACCTGGACGCTGCTAGGAAGATCCTTGGAACATCGATAGGGAAATGTCCCAAACCTAAACTGTTTAAAGGTTACATCGATCTGGAGTTGCAAATGCGGGAATTTGACCGATGTCGGAAGATATACGAGAAGTTTCTGGAACACGACATGTCAAACTGTAACACGTGGATGAAGTTCGCCGAGCTAGAAACTATACTGGGAGATACTGATCGAGCCAGAGCTATTTTTAACCTGGCAATACAGCAACCTCTGCTGGACATGCCGGAGATTCTTTGGAAAGCGTACATAGACTTCGAGGTGGAAGAGGAGGAGCACGAGAGGGTAAGAGCGCTGTACAAGGCACTGCTTCAAAGAACCAAACATGTGAAAGTCTGGATTTCTTTTGCTAACTATGAGGCGAGTATTGATCATACGCGAAAAGCGAGGGAAATATTCGAGGAGGCAGACAGGTCGTTACAGTTGGACACCCAGAAGGAAGAGCGGGTTCTCTGTTTGGAGGCGTGGAAAGAGTTCGAGACAAAACACGGAACAGAAGAAACGCAGGACGCGATCAAGAAGAAACTGCCAAGAAGAGTGAAGAAGCGCAGGAAGATCGACGTGGAGGAAGGAGGAGAGGGAGGCTGGGAAGAATACTGGGACTACATATTCCCTGATACTGAAGCTAACTCTTCCAACTTGAAGTTCCTCCAGATGGCTAAAGCATGGAAGAAGCAGCAGAATACCGAGGACAGTGACAGCGATGATGATGAGGATGACGATGATGAGGATACGGCCGACTGAGGATCAAGTTTCCGTCTTGTCTGACGTAATTTTGTGTACGATGGATGGTATTGTGATGATGTGAACTGGTGTTTGAGCGGTCTGTTGATTCTATGATCGTATGATGTAACAGAGTCCAAATTAAATGCTTACCATATTGATATTTGACGAATGATATGAAGTGTGACCAGTGCTGTGTCGAGGAAGCATTTTACAATTTCATATTTTTATCGCGAACTTTTTTATTCAGATCCTATTTGACACTTATATATTTGCCTCTTTCTTGCCTCTTAATTTCCATCGTTGGATTTTCTGTGTCAATCCGCTTAACCAACTTTCTCCGTTACACATTTTTATTTGTTTGTTAGCTTAAAGTCAATAGTTTATTGGAGTTCGAGCCATTACTTGCTCGTTAATCGCCATAACTATATCATTGAAATGCCCAGGTTAGCAAATACATGAAATGTAGTGTTCTGCAACTTATCAGAAAGACCACCAACACAAATTTGATCCAGTCTCTAAAACCTACATTTTTACACAACCAATCAAAACACTACTCGTTTCTCGCTCCAAAAGTTTTCCGACCGGTCCTCCGTGCTACAATGCAGAAAATTCCAGAAGATCCCAATAGTTCGGAACAGCTGACAGCACTCAACAAACATTTCGCAACGTCTAGTTACGTGAAGAGCAACAGATCTGATGACGATAGGTCGGTATTTCACATGAAAATTGATTTCCTTTCCGCATACTTATCTTAATCATATCTATAGTTCAAGCAAACAATAGGATGAAAATTGAAGTTCATTTAAACTAACCATATTACAAATTTTCACTAAGAGCTTAACGCTGGCCGTAATTATTTTACAATTCATCCCACATTACTGTACATCAGGAGATTTAAACTACTCCCCCTCCAGGCTGCTCTACTCTCGTCTAAAATCAAGTCCGTGTCCCCAGACCTACCCTCATCTAGGACGGTGGTACAGTCACGTGACCAGAACTATGTCAACTGGAAGTGGAGATGAACAGCCTGGTCGAGTATCTAGAGGACAGCCCACATGGTACAGACAAACAGACAGATTGGCAGACCAACAAACAGGCAGACAGACACTAACAGCGAACTTAAATTGCTCGACATTGCAATATTTGTCCTTTTTCATAGTTGAGAAATCAGCCTTGGCATGGTTGACTTTTCAATAAGACTTAAGGTCTTATATATAAGGGTGTGAGCCGGTACTTACTAAATACAACCGTATATCTAAGGGTGGGAGCCGGTACTTACTAAATATAACCACACAACTGTTAAGGTACCGACCAGACGAGAACACAGCCCAGCTGAGGATTTACAACAGTCTAACTCGCCGTAAAGACGGTTTTGTTCCTGCTGACGGTATGAACGTCACGTGGTATAACTGTGGTCCTACCGTTTATGATGCCAGTCACATGGGTCACGCCAGGTAGGTACTAGCAGTAAGTTCTACATAGTTCAGTAAGCTTTACTTGCTAGCAGTAAGCTTTACTTGACTAGCAGTAAGCTTTACTTGCTAGCAGTAAGTTTTACTTGCTAGCAGTAAGCTTTACTTGCTAGCAGTAAGCTTTACTTGCTAGCAGTAAGTTTTACTTGCTAGCAGTAAGTTTTAGTTGTTAGCAGTAAGTTTTCAGTGCTAGCTGCCAATATTTTAAACACTACCTAGTAACTGTCACGTATCTAAAGTAATTGTCGAATATATCAGATCTAGACATCATTATTTCAGTTTTGTCAACTTCTTTGGATGATGCAGATATTTCAGATTATTCTAATTAAATTATGATCAAACGAACAAATTACCAATTTGTAATAAAACTATTTCATCTCAGATCGTATATAACCTTCGACATTCTGCGCCGCATCATGACGGACTTCTTTGGTTTTAACATTCTTTATGTGATGAACATAACAGACATAGATGACAAGATCATCTATCGAGCTAGAACAAAGTTTCTTCTCAGATCGCTATAGGAGTGAAATGGGATCACGTGAAAAGGTACTTCATCTAAACTACGATACAATTTCATCTATATTACAATACTACTTCATTTATATTACAATACTACTTTATCAATACTGTACAATACTACTTCAGTTATACTACAATACTAGTTCATCTATACTACAATACTACTTCATCTATACTACAATACTACTTCATCTATATTGCAATACTACTTCATCTATACTACAATACTACTTCATCTATACTACAATTCTACTTCATCTATATTGCAATCAAGGATCGACCGGGATCCCGGCTAAATCCCGGTCCCGGCCAAAATCAGCCTTTTTTTGGAATCCCGGTCCCGGTCAAAATCGTGAAATTTACCGGGATTTCGACCGGGATTTGGTACTGAATTTTTAAAATTTTATTTCGATTTTTTATTGAATTTTGAAATTTTTTTTACTGAATTTCGGAATTTTCGTCGAAGATTTTTTAGATGAGATACATCAATATTATGAAATTGAATTGAAGAAATAAAACGAGATGTAAATTACCCGATTCATTGAAATTCATAACAGACAGTGATTTAATATTGGTTCAATTGGATAGAATATATTGCAATTTGCAATACTACTTCATCTGTACTACGTTTATCTTTACTAATTTTATTTTCTTTTTTATTAGTATTGATATTTTATCCTCCAGCTATTTAATTGATTGCAATCAATAATCCCTATTCCATCCATGTATTCTATCCATGTATTCTATCCATGTATTCTATCCATGTATTCTATCCTTTGTTACAGATATTTCTTAGTTTAGTTTCTGTCAAAGGTCGTTTATTTACTCGATCAATCATCTTCCCTTCTTAAAAACAGGTTGAAGTGTTGACCGAAATTAGACAATCAGTCGAAGACTTCAAACTGAAGACCTCCAAGATGTCTCCTGAAGACCCAAAGTTGAAAATGATGCAGAAGGTTCTGGACGGTCTAGCTCCTGTTGTTAATAAAGACGATTGTGATTTGGGCGAGTTGTTGACCTTAGCCAGCATGGCTATGGAAACTTGGCTTGATACCAGGTATTTAGAGTTATTTTTTTTAAATCACGAGTCATTTTACCGGACTATTTTCAGAGTTTTTCTTGATTAATGAAATAAACAATTTTCTAATTTCTTATCTAAACTCTGCGATATTCTAGTCCATGAAACTGAAACTAAAATGTTACTACTACACAGATATTAAACTCACTTATCTTGTCTAGATTTGGTGCAGATGTCACAGATCACAGTATATTTGCTGCTCTGACACAACATTGGGAATCAGAGTTTCACAACGATTTGAGAGATCTAAACGTTTTACCAGCAGACGTGTTGACAAGAGTTACAGATTACGTTCCTGAGATTATTGAGTATGTGCAGAAAGTAAGTCGGCTTATTTTCTTTGGTTTATTAAATTCTACAGGACAACTTTAAAGTTTAACCTTATCGAAGGAGCTTTCAGCTTTCTAGTTTCCCTTGGCGCGAAGCTTTAGTCCTTCAACTCCTTTGTAAATGTTGACGGGGCGCGCGAACGCCTCACTGTAATTTGTTGTTCAAACAACGTTTTTCACCACCCAAAACTAGCAATTGAAACGTACAGTAACCTGTACTTACGATACGTATTTGTCACGACGTGCTTACTTTTTACTTACTCTGTAGTGATGTGATTTGATCGACAGCCAGAAAACTTGTAAACTTGCCACTTCGCAGTGTAGAGCTGCATTGCTGCCTTTGTTTGAGTACCGGTTTTTTAACTATAGCATAAAGGTAAAAGTTTATTTGAAGTTGCGCGTATCTTCTCGATATTATTGGCTATAGTCTAAGACCTGCGTTTAACTCACATCAACTTCAACTTCAGATAATAGATAACGGATACGCGTACGCCAGTAATGGGAGTGTATACTTCGACTCAGCTGCTTGGAGACGAGACAGGGGTTATTTGGCTAAGTTAAAACCGGAAAGTGTTGGAGATCTTGACGCTCTGGCTGAGGGAGAAGGTTGGTGGTTTAGTTTGGTGGTGAACTCTTATCTTGGACGCTTGTTTATGGTTCATTTTGAGTTAGTGCTAAATCAATTCCTGCTCAGACGCCTCACGTCAGAAAATATTTCATTTTAGTTTGAGAGACAGTTCACAAGATTGAGTCTTCTAAACCACTCAATAGGTTCAATAGGTAGGTTGGTTAGTTAGGAAACTCATTTTATTAAAATACGTTGGGCAAAACGTTATATTACGCTCAGGTAAATTTACGGACATTAACAGTAAGGAAAAGAAGAACCAGGTGGACTTTGCCCTGTGGAAGAGCAGTAAGCCTGGAGAGCCGTTTTGGAACAGTCCCTGGGGGAAGGGACGTCCTGGTTGGCACATTGAGTGTAGTGCAATGGCCGAGTACGTGGATTTACTTTCTTCTACAACTGATTATGTTTGTTTGTTCTTCTATTTGACATTTTTTCTATATCATAGGCGAATCTACATGTTACAGAATCCTGACTTGCAGTAAGTGACCTTGACTACAAGCTCTGTACTAAAGTTACATATGACATTAGACATATTATTTTCAGCGTATTACCATTTAACTAAATCTTAAATCCACAGTTCAATCTGCACAAACCAACTGGACATACACTCGGGTGGGGAGGACCTGCTTTTCCCGCACCACGATAACGAGATCCTGCAAGCTGAGGGGTACTCCAATTCCAGACAATGGGTGGGTTTTGTACTGACTGTGAAGTTTTAGAAAAACAGTCATTTTACAGAAAACTTGAATAAAAAATTCTTTACCCGAATATCTGGCTTAGAAGTTAATATCGGGGTCGCCTTAGTTTTTCATCAAACGTCGACTTTTTCAGGTAAATTATTTCATTCACGCCGGGCACCTCAGTATCGAAGGCTGTAAGATGAGCAAAAGTCTCAAAAATTTCATCACAATAAAGGATGCTTTGAAGAAGAACACGGGTCGTCAATTGAGAGTAAGCAACTTAACTAGTGCAATAATTTGTTAACTGCTCTAGTGCAATAATTTGTTAACTTATCTACTGTTACAGTTTGTTAGCTGATCTACTGTTACGGTTAACTAACTGCTGTAGTGCTACATTTTGTTAACTGCTGTAGTGCTACAATTTGTTAACTGCTGTAGTGCTCAAATTTGTAAACTGCGGTAGTGCTACAATTTTTTAACTGCTGTAGTGCTAAAATTTGTTAACTGCTATAGATGCTGTTTTTGTTGTTGTTTATGCGAGAAGGCGTCAATGGAGGTTTCCACATTACTGGTGGAACGTCTCCTTAGTGTACACTTGAACTAGCTCAGGTTGTTTCGCCATCACTCCTAGTGATATGTTGTTGTCTTCAAAGATTCTTTGTCTCTTTGACATTGTTGCCGGGCACGAGATGCAGTGTTGTAGAGTTTCTGCCCCCGATTGGCATTTTATGCACTTCTCATCTTTACTATCGTAAAAACGATGTTGATAAGCTGCGAGTTCCTTGCAATGTCCAGATCTTAGGCGAGTCAGTATAGCTGCGTTTTGCGTTTCAGCCTCCCTAATCATAATGACAAACTGCGTCCATGATATTAAACGTCGCCTATGTTTGGTTTAGTTCTCCAATTCCTGATTGACTACTATTCAAACTAATATACATAAAATCCTCAGATACACTTTCTCTGTCACTCCTGGCACGGTGGGTTGGACTACAGCGAGAGTGGAATGTCTGAGGCTGTGACTACCGAGAAGTATTTTAACGTAAGTACCACCTCCACTTACAGCCTGTATTCGTAAGTACACCCAACTTGCACAGCTTAACTCGGAGTCTGACGTGTATGTCATAAAGTGAAACAAGATATTCCTCAAATAATCACAATATAACACTCAGTTTTCTTCAGGACTTCTTCCTGCTCGTAAAATACCACAAAGCGAGTTTGGGGGAGGGCATTTCAAGCTTCACAAAGTTATCTCCTCTCGAACTGAAACTCTATGAGAACTTACAAGAATGTCAGAAGACCGTTCACAACGCCCTGGCGGACAGTTTTGATACCCCTACAGCGATGAGGGCGTTGAAGTCCGTTGTGTCAGGTCAGTATCTTCTTATAATCTAACCCTTTTGCAGATGAAATGCTTTGACATGAGGTATGCATCATTCACGCTGTGTACCATGTACATTAGTGTAGACATCGTGTACACTGTACATTATGTACACTGGTAAGGATAGTGTAAACTGCACTGTACAAGATACATACTCTCACAATATAGATAACTGCATTTTGAATCCTGAACGAAAACGGCTTAATGATAATATTCTGGTTATATATTACTATCAATCACCAAAAATTAACAATCATTTCAGATACCTACACATATTTGAGCGAACAGAAGGAGCTACCCAATGTCAGACTTCTTATACAAGTTGCTGTCTACGTCACGAAAATCCTCTCTGTCTTTGGAGTTGCCTCGTCTCCCCACAAAATCGGATTTGCTTCTGGTTAGTTAAGTTTTATCATTTACTATACAATAAGTCATTGGTTGTGTTTTAATTCCACTTAATTTGCTTTTTGCAAATAGGAACGGTATTTAATAGTAAGGGCCACATATTTTCGAAGTACTTGTTCACATTTCGTCTTATTGTAGAACTCCTGCATTTCAGCATTTTCAAAGTACTTGTTCACATTTCGTCTTATTATGGAACTCGTACATTTCAGCATTTTCAAAGTACTTCTTCACATTTCGTCTTATTATGGAACTCATGCATTTCAGCATTTTCAAAGTACTTGTTCACATTTCGTCTTATTATGGAACTCGTACATTTCAGCATTTTCAAAGTACTTCTTCACATTTCGTCTTATTATGGAACTCATGCATTTAAAGTACTTGTTCACATTTCGTCTTATTATGGAACTCCTGCATTTAAAGTACTTGTTCACATTTCGTCTTATTATGGAACTCCTGCATTTAAAGTACATGTTCACATTTCGTCTTATTATGGAACTCCTGCATTTCAGCATTTTCAAAGTACTTGTTCACATTTCGTCTTATTATGGAACTCCTGCATTTCAGCATTTTCAAAGTACTTGTTCACATTTCGTCATATTATGGAACTCCTGCATTTAAAGTACATGTTCACATTTCACTTGTTCGCATTTCGTCTTATTATGGAACTCTTACATTTAAAGAACTTCTTCACATTTCGTCTTATTATGGAACTCTTACATTTAAAGAACTTCTTCACATTTCGTCTTATTATGGAACATTTCAGCCGCAGAAGGCGCTGTGTCCACAGAGGATGTCGCACTTCCGTTCGTCAAAGCGCTCTCCGAGTTTCGTGACGAAGTGAGAACTGCAGCTCGGGGACTGAAAGCACATGAAATCCTCGATAAGTGCGACAATCTCCGTGACAATGTGCTGCCGGAACTTGGGGTCAGACTGGAGGACAGAGAAGTTGGGGAACCAGCCGTTTTCAAGGTTAACTTTGTAACTTTAGCCGCCTTTTAAAGGTTAACTTTGTAACTTAATAAGCCACCGTTTTCAAGGTTAACCTTGTAACTTAAGCTGCCGTTTTCAAGGTTAACTTCCAACCTAGCTGCCGTTTTCAAGGTTAACTTTGTAACTTAAGAGTTAAGCTGCCGTTTTCAGGTTTAACTTGGTTCCTTAAGCTGCCGTTTTCAAGGTTAACTTTGTAACTTTAGCCGCCGTTTTCAGGTTTAACTTGGTTACTTGAGCCGCTGTTTTCAAGGTTAACTTTGTAACGTCGTTTTCAAGGTCACAGTTACTGTTGAAGTTACAGTTACAGTTAAAGTTACACATATAATACAGGTTGATGATAAAGAGACGCTTTTGCGTGAGAAAAAACAAAGACAGGAGGAGATATTGAGGAAGGAAAGAGAAAAGGTAGATATTTTGTTCTTAAGGTTCTTAATTCTGCATCCTTGAAGTTGATGTGCCCATTCACAATTGAAATTGTTTCATAATATAAATTTCTATTTTCCAAACTCGATACGTCCCCAGGCGGAAAAAGCAGCAGCCCGAGAGAAAGCTGCTAGAGAGAAGTTGGAGAAAGGAAAAGTGTCGCCCAACGAAATGTTCCGGACAGACCAGTATTCAGCCTGGAACGAGCAGGGCCTCCCCACACATGACGCTAAGGGTAACGAGGTAAATCATTGGTTTCTTTACAAAGTCTGTTTTCAGTGAATTTTTTGAAAAGAGTTAACATTTTTATTTCACGTGAAATGGAAGAGCTGCTCGGTGCCGATTGTTTGTAGCTAATCATTGGTTTGTATAGCTGTCGAATGTTATTGTAATAGAACGCCTTCCCCGGAGAATCAGAGATACTGTTCTCTGTTTATTGGTTGTTAACGTTCTCTCAATGGTATTGATAACCATGACTATAAAACAGAACAAACTCACAGGTGACGAAATCACAAGCAAAGAAGCTGCAAAAACTGCAAGCTGCTCAGGAAAAGCTTCACAAAGCATATCTTCAGCACATATCTGACATAGAGATTTAGATCAGAGTGTTAGATCAGGGTTTTAAACTTTAGGAATTTAGAGATAGATTTGTGATTTTTAAAACTCTTTGAATGTGCGCAACCTCTAAATGACGATATTTTTCACAATTGTCCTTATAGTTATTAAACTGTCCTTAAGAAACGAAGTTCAAATTACATTGTTTTGTTTGAAGTTAAAATGGACCTTAGATCAAATAAATATTAGAATTATAAAAGTTTTTATGATTCGAATTTATAGTTATACGACATAACACACGCACCCTCCCTACAGTTTCTTCTTGGAGAATGTGGGTAGCACAAATTCAGAAAAGTTTGAATATTCTTCGTTAAACCGAAAGTTAATTCGTTATAGGGATTTTTTGAAAGTAGTGCGAGGTCAATCTTACTTAAACTTAAAGCTGATTGGTTGAAATAAATAATATGATAAGTGATTTGATCTAATTATTTATTGAACTTGAAAGGGAGTAGAGTTTGGTCTTTGAATTCTAATCACTGAATCTTTGAATAAAGTATTGTAGGTTGTTGCCTTGCGTTGCGGCCCATTTTCAATTTTCAAATCAAATTTGCTGCCGCCCCTACGGGGCGGCAGCTTCGCTGCCGCGCCGCGCGCTTCGCGCGCTTCGCGCGCGGGGGCTGCCGCTTCGCGGCAGCAGGTCAGGCAACGTCTGACAAGTCGGTTGATAACCTACTGTCCGGCCATAGCGCGCTCTCACGTATTTCTGGCGCGCATCGCCCGTTAAATCAGGTATGGTTCTTGTTTCTGACTCACATCCGCCATCTATATATAGTCAAATAAACTGGAAGTTTTCCAGCACCATAGAAAAAGTCTTAAAACTTGGTTTGTCTGTTGTACCATTTGTCTTGTCGAGCGTCGAGGTGTTACCTGACCATCGCGGCTCGCAGCTTTGCCTCGTCAACATTTGTCTCTTGGTCATGGTCTGTTGTACTATAAGTAATAGTATAGGTGGACTCTGAATTTAAATGGAGAACCGGCAAAGTGGATGAGGTGTACACATAGATTTGAGGCTCCGCGCGTTCCGTCTATGTTTTGACGTGTTTGAGCCGTACACATGCATACTTGAGCCGGTCACACCGTTCTCGGTGAATAGTTGAGCCGTACACATAGGCTGTTGCAGTCTCCCACTTAAATCAGATCAAATAGTGATAATTTTAATTGACTCATTTGGCATGGATTGACTCTTCTTGCTAGTTGAATTTTTATCTATGTAATACTAATAATAATATAATAGTATAGATGATAGATTTGTGATTAAAGTACTTTTACATAGCTTAACTTTTATGCTT
>JH157196.1:77606-106349 GCA_000226015.1 Mnemiopsis leidyi
CGGTGTAGGAGAGATCTGGTGTAGGTGAGATCTGTGTAGGAGAGATCTGTGTAGGAGAGATCTATGTAGGTAAGATCTGTGTAGGAGAGATCTGTTTAGGTGAGATCTGTGTAGGTGATATCTGTGTAGGAGAGATCTGTGTAGGAGAGATCTGTGTAGGTGAGATCTCTAGATGGAATGTAGTGGAGATCCCCAGGCCATGGTTGGTATTTTCTCGTGCACTGTCTCATTAACCCTGCCCAGTCCTGTATCTTCACAACCACCACCGCACTGATCTCCAATCTTACTGAGGGTCTGTTAATCCCCCAACCAATCACAACAGAGAAAACCTGTATACGTCCTCCTTCTTGACCAATGAAGTGGCGTTACCATGTCACGTGTTCTAGACTTGCCAATGAGCGTTCAGAACTGAAGAGATGAGACCCCCTGAGTAGCCAATATCGTGGTGCATGACTGTTCATGTGTAGAGGACACATGTTAAACTACACTGGTATCTACTTGTCTGTATCTCGGATACAGACGTGTCTTCTACCAGGCGTGTCTTCTACCAGAAGTGTAGCTTGTGGGGCGTGTACCTGTATATCAGTGTAGCTCAGGCGGCGTGTAACTACGAAGTTTGAGAATCTGACAGTTCGATCTGACAGGTAGACAGCCTCATCCCAATCAGGATCTAACCGACGCGGTGTTGGAACACCCTGCTCTGTAAATGTTGTATTGTTCGAAACAAAGGAGTATTTAGTTGGAACCATGTTACGATGGGGGTGTGAGTGGTTTGTGGGTTGGGTGTCACTATATAATTATACCATTATGAAAGTTGTTGGATGTCACTATATACCGTCCTGAACTTAAAACAATATCATTACGGGAAGTTTGCAAGTTCTCACATCTTGTTTGTGTTTACGTTTACAACGCCTCGTCAACCCTGACTTATGTTTCTTGATTAATCCAATTACTTACTACCAGCCAATCTTACCTTGCTCCGATCCTATGGTGATCCACCTCAAGATCTTTTAAGCCAATAAAATAGTAGTACAGCAGCCATTCGTCCAATCACTATCGAGAAAAGGGACCACGTGATGAAAGTACAGCGTGTCCACGGCCCTGAGTTGTAATAGGATCAACATTAGGCTAGTTAATCCCAGTTGCTGGTGAGAATGTCCCACTTCTAAACTCTGAGACCAGCTACCTTCCGGCTTGCTGATATGAGAATTGAGAGGTCCGGTTTTCGTTCAGCTTAGATTTCCTCATATTGGTCACGAGACTTGCTGCTTATCTCCCATTGGTCAGACCAGTGTTTATCCTGACATTCAGATCTTGACACCAACACTTCGGCTGTGAGGGCTCAGCTTTTGTTTTGAAGTTCTCTCTTTTCAAACTCTGTTAGATTAAACACCAGACTTTTTATTGTTTTGAAGTCTAAACATTTCGTCAGTTTAGAATACCCGCCCGTGGCTATTATTCTGATCCTAGTCGCATTTACCCATCCTTGTTTTGCCCCAATTTGATCCTAGTTAAGCATATCACACCCTGCCTAAAACTCAGCTCAATAATCTACACCATTATACACAATCAAGCTAGAAAACTCTAGTTCACGCCTGCCTGTTATTTTAGATACCGGATCCGCCCTGAGGGACTGAGTCCTAGTCGGCTTGTTTACTCACATCTGATCCTAGTTACCTCCCACCTATTGTCCAGCCCAGCTGATCCGATGTCATCCAATAGGATTGAAGAAGTGACACCACGTGATCTAGGTCGTTCAATCAGAGGGCAGCATGTTATCACGTGATCAACTGATCTCGGATAGCTAGGTGTACTGGTTTTGTTAAGAAATGAGTAGTGGGAGGGGGTGGGCCGAGATACTGATCTT
Organism: Mnemiopsis leidyi; assembly: GCA_000226015.1. NCBI lineage: Eukaryota > Metazoa > Ctenophora > Tentaculata > Lobata > Bolinopsidae > Mnemiopsis > Mnemiopsis leidyi. The sequence continues at coordinate 79,474 of JH157196.1, forward strand.
GTTAGGGAAGGAGTATATAGGGACGGTAGATTTAGCTACTATCAGTTACACCGGACTTCCTCTCCTCCTTGAGTCTTAGAAGGGAAGGAGTTCTGGAGGTGAAGGAACTAGCTTCAGTCAGTTTCACCATCTCCCTTTCTCGGAGCAATCAGGGTACATAAAACTTTGTATCTGTCTTTCTTTCCCTGTAAACCGAGCTTCCCGAAAAAGTTTTCAGTTGTCTTTAGTTTAAGTAGCTTCTGTTGTCTGCAGTTGAGTTGACAACGGTTTTCTTTTTATATTATCTGATCAACTCAGATCCATTGCCCATTTGATTTTTCTCAATACTTGTTTTGATGAAACGCGTTTACGATCATATTTTTGCTTTGAGTTTTGACAAACTTTAGTATTAAGAGTTTCATCACTCTTTAAACTTATAATTTCTCTAATCTGTATCTTCTTTAGCTTTCTGCTACTTCATGTCTTCCTCAAATAATCCTAACAAACGTCGCTGCATCAGAACGAAAGGTAAAACTGCACTGCATCTCACTAAGCTTACTTTCACTATGTTTAACTAGTCTACATCACACACTTTCTCGACCACAAGAAACACACAAAACAGGTTCTGTAAGACATACAGTTGAGGTATTCTAGAACCACCTAGAATGTACTCAATGTCTCAATACAGCTACACACGGTGGTTTGTAATGGACTGAGGGGTACACACCGAGGACTGAGGGTTACTGAACTCCACAAGTCCACACCGAACAACTACTTTACACTAACTCTAATTCACCTCATGTCCCAGCCCTGCAGTTCGTCAAGGTTCATGTAACAAATAAGTCTGAGGGCGGTACTAACTGTGTAATTCCACCTTCCAGCACTGCATGTTCACGCTCCATCAGACACCATCAGATCACGCTAACAGCCCGGTCCTCTTGCTCTCCGTCACCAAGTGACCACGTGACACCTCCATCAGTAGCCATAACAACCGTTCAGTACGGCGTGGTCTAGGGTCACGTGGCTCGGTAACCGATATCTGTGCCGAATTATAGAGATCACGTGGCCCCGTTAGAATGATCACGTGACTCAGTGTCGGGTTGTTAGATAGAGGGAGGGGAATATATTAGGGGGAGGGGTGTACCTACTATCATACTCATTTGGTTATCTGCACTTCATTGGTTTGAAACTTCTCCTGCTGCTTGATTATACACTTCACTGTTTCCGCCTCCATTTCCTTTAGTATAGTTGATATTGTGTTGAACTATGGTCGCTCTTAGAAAACGTAAGTACGCTAACTGTAGTTGAGTGTTGAGAGAGAAACTGTTAAGCTCTAAACATAAAGCATGTAATGTAGCTCTAGATGTAGCACGATCGTAGCTAGATATTGGTAAACCTCACATTTTCCCACACTTATCTTAGCGGTTGACAGCTCGAATTTATTCCACCCGGCCCTGCGGGATCGTTTCCACGATATCAAGCAACTCATCCGGCCCTCCACACTCTCTCTCCACATTCCCCCCTTGTAGCCTATCACGTGACGTCATCACGCTGTCACGTGACTTCACATCTAGTTCGTCACAAGCAGCAGCTCAACGTGCAAGCATTGCAGATTGTTGACGGTTGTTTCGAGGCGTGTTTTTTTCGTGCTGGCCGTTGTAGGAGCAGCCAAGTTCTCAGTGTTCAAATTGGAGCTGATATAACTATGTAAGACATGAGTAGTTCTACCTTTACCAACTTTAATTTCAGTACCAGATAATTATCTCCCCTGAAATATTTAATAAGAAAACTGCTAGTCCACTCCCTGCCAATAATCCTGATCATTTCTCCAGTTTCACTCCCCAGATAACCACCCCACCAACATGACCCTTCTACCATCTACACTACTCTTTCTTCCCAGAAAACTTAGAAGTTTTAGATGGGTGATTTCCCCTTCCTCCCACACCATTTCTTCATGTCTAGACTGCATGCTGGAGTAATGTTGTCTGGTATTGGTCACGTGACGTGTTAGCGACCAATCAGACCGCTGTGTTGTGTCACCTGTTGTCATGGGGACCAATCAGCGTGCTAGGATGGAGGCAGTGGCGGAAGTTTTCTTCCACAAGTGCTTGAAAAGTGATACTTTTGATTTTGTGGAAGATAACATCTGCCTTTCTGTTGTCTGATATTATCGTCTCAATACAAACACAGGCAGCCGCAATGTTTGCAGTCTGTCTGTGAGGGTCTGTGTTTGTTTTTGCTTGACAGCCTGCGACCCGGATGTGTGCACTAAAACATCCCTGCTTTTGAGGGTCCATCATTCTGCAGATGCTACTTTTACAGAGTCCTAGCGCTTCAGTACTGAAGCTTCACTCATTTGTTATTATTAGGTGCATTATTTCTGTAGAAGTTTCTCTGCCCTGCTCGGAGTTCTTTTTCGAAAACTCCCGCCGTCTCCCCGTCCCGTCATTGGACCAATAATGAGCAGTTCTATTGGCTGCAATGCCTGCATCCTCTCTTCCCATTGGCTGAGCAAAGTCACGTGATTCACGTTCTCTCTCCTTGTTGGAGGATGTGCATGTCACGTGACAAAGAGCGGTGCTCTCCAGGAAATGATATTGTACTGGAGCACCCTCTATGCTCCCTCTATGCACCCTTCACTGCTAAGTTGCTGCTTGATATTGTGTGTACCTGTAACGCTCTGTAACGCTTTATAACGCTTCTAGTGACTTTGATGCAAGTGGATAATGAAGCGAGCTAAGTCTATCTACTTTCAAGACGTGCAATCAAGCACAGGCTGCTTTCCCTGGACTTGGACTAGATCCCAAAGTAATTTTATTTCAGAAAAACACGAACCCTATAGTACGATTCTCAGTAATTGTATTTTAGAGATTCAACACATACGACTATAATAATCAAGTCACGTGGTACAGTCTACAGTCACTTCAACACGACCCAGTATCACAGTTAATTGGATTTACACTAGAAGATAAATATTTACTACCTCACTCGCTCACGCAATGGTTGAAGGATATTGTTTACAAAAAATTTCCCTCTCTTTTTTGAATTTCTCCACATTAGTCGTAGCGACATGATCGTATGTGATGTAAACAGAACGTAGGACTAGGTATAACATTCCTGCTTTCTGAGAACAGTCAAACATTGCTTCTTTGAATGTCACTACTAATGAAATGTGTACTGAACAGTTTTGTAAGCCAGTGCAGAACAAGCTCAACTATTTCACTGTCAATTCACTCAACCTAGACCAAAGAGTTAAATGTATGATGGTGACTGTAAATTGTGTAAGAGAAATGGCTTAAATACATCAACAAAAAACTTCTCAATACCGTCTTAAGTTAATGAATGTTAGATAACATCTATTAAGGTATGTTAACATTCCCACTAACCTGCCCTTATTTCAGATAACATGCCCCTGGTCTACACCGAGAACAACGATGAGAATTACCCCCCTATAACCTCCATGTTACGGAAGACAAAGCGGGACGAGCCCCGTCTGGCGGGGAGCGCTAGCAAACGTCCAGCTCTCGCTACCATCAGTAACATTCAGACTTCTAGCAATGATCTCGGAAAGGTAAAGTTCGTTGTTTTACCGTCCGATATTTGCACAAGTTGTTTTTTGTCTGTCTCAAAGTTAGTTATTTAACTTAAGTGGTCATTAAACTGTTTTTATACTAGTCTGATTATTTACCTGTAAAACGAAAATTCGATTTGTAACATTTTATCTTTTCAGCAAATCAGGCAGCGTCAGACCAACCCCTTAAGTATCAGAGTGGACACCAAGAAGCCGTCTCCCAAACAGAAGCAGATCGCGTCCCGATCGCAGCGCACGTCCTGTACTAATTCGCGCGTCACCTCAGTAGCCGGTGCCCTGAGACAGTCCACTCTGGCCACCTTCACTACTGTATCCTCCTCCAACCCTGCCTTCCCCATCTTTAAAGACCGAACTTCCACGAGCTCTACCACTTCCGCTCCTTCCTTCGCTGCTCTCAGAGACAGAACCAACATCCCCTCTGCATCTACTCCATCCTCCAGCAAAACCTCAGAATGTCCGATGTCTGTAGACACTTCATTGCGTGTTCCGCTTATCCCTCGCCGTCGACATCCTTCTTGTGCCTCCGCTCGCAACATGGAAATCGACGATTCTTCTAACGTCTCCGACATGAGCATCGATCTTATCGTCGAGGAGCCGAGGATCAAGAATATTGATGAAGGAGCAAGTCTTGAGGAAAGTCCGGAGTACGCTGAGGATATCGTGAACTACTTGCGAGTTATGGAGGTATGAATGGTCTTCATTGTTTGCAATTCAAGTGCTGGAAAATCTTGGGAAATATTAAATGTCCGAAAATTCTTTAAGATGAAAATGTTCCACAAACAAAAGTCTAACTATGTTAATTTCAGGAAAAGTACAAGCCTAAACCTGGGTACATGAACAAGCAACGTTACATTAACTCCGCCAACAGATCCACCGTCATTGACTGGATGTTCGAGGTACTGGTCAAGTTGCACATCAGAGTCCGAAAGTTTGACATGAACTCGCAAACTTCAGTACGTTCATGTGTGTCTGCACCGAACTAAAGTTTCTTGCTTTTGTCAAACCCAAGGATTTATCTTTTTTACGCACGAGCTTACGGATGACAGTTTTCTTTATCACCAACAAAATTATTTTCCGGAAATGTAGTACTTTAAAAGTTTCCCACCACTATACCAACTCGACTGTTCAAAAGAATGCTGTGTTTACTCAAGCCTCTTATCTCCAATCTTATCTTCCATTCTCCTTAGGTCTGTGACGAATTCCACCTCTCCCAAAAGACATTCCAGCTGGCTGTCTCCTACGTAGACCGGTTCCTCTCCAAGATGTCGATGCCAAGAAAAAACCTCCAACTTCTAGGAACTACCGCTCTCTTTATCGCCTGTAAGGTGGAGGAGATCGAGGTTCCTGCCGGAAGTGCGCTGGCTGCTCGATTTGTCTGGATTACTGATAACACTTACACCGTCAAAGAGGTATTTTACTTAACTTCTATAACTCGTACACCTACCTAGTCTAAATAGAGATCCTTCAAGTGCAGTATTTAAACATTACAACATTGTAACTGAAGTACAACATTATAACAACATTATTAATACGTTTTTACTCTGGTTTGCTACAGTATTATTTAACGAGCTATAATTTTCAGTTGTTCAAGATGGAAGTTCTGATCCTGGAGAAACTTGGCTACGAGATCAACTCTCCCAGTACTCTTTCCTTCCAAGATCGGTTCATCAAAGCTTCCGGTGGTGACTGTACTGAGCAGTACTTCACTGAGGTGAGTTTTGTCACACACTAGGAAATTTTTCTCACTCTTGAAAATGGAGTCTCAGGTTTTGTTCGGTTACAGTTTATCTCATTAACGCGATCTAAAAGCGATCTTAAACCGGACATTATTTTAACCAGACATTATTTTCAGTACCTGTGTAACCGATCTCTGATCGCCGGAGACAAGTTTCTGAATTACAAACCCTCTCACGTGACCGCTGCTGCTATCGGTCTGTCACGTGCTCTCCAGCGACCCTCCGAACCCGTTTGGGTAAGTCTCAACTCCAACTTAACTTTTCTAGCCTAGCTGTAACTGGCGATGTAGCTGCGAGTTTTGGCGGCGGTCTTCGTTTGTCCACTTTTCCCTGCACATTGTTCTCAGTAGTTTTGGTGTAAGAGTTGCCGGCGTATTATTCCATTTAAGGAAGTAGGGCTACACATAGACCTCAATGTTGCTCACACACGCTGTAATTAGCACTACTACTCAAACTTAAAACAACGTAGCAGCTCGCTTAGAGGTGGTCTACCAGCACTCAAACTTGCACGTTACTCACGAACAACTGATAAATTCCAAGCAACATTCTACCCACTGTAATAGATCTCCCGCCACTGTAATCTATCTAGCACCTGTAATTGATCTAACACCTATCAATCATCTGTCACAAGCAATTCTAACGGACTATTTACTTCAGACCCCGACCCTGTCTCACTACACGAAATACACCTACCCCGAGATCAAGGAATGTATGTCCGATCTCCTCCAACTCTACAAGTGTGACTTCAACTCTGAAACTCGGCGGTTTGGTGCTGTCTGGAACAAATACAACCTCCCTCGGTAAGTTCATATTCCTAGTTTTCTTGTTTTCATTTCTGTGTTCCTGCCCGCAATGAACGCAGGAACTAGACGAGACAGCCACTCTGGCTTGTTGTTCATTTACAGTTCACGTGTTTCTCTGCGTGCAGAGAACTCTCCACAACACGCTTAGATGGTTTCTAGGAATTTGCAAATTTTAAATCTTTTGCAGCAAGATTTAAAGTTTCTAGGATTTAAAGCAAACTTAGTGATATTGTAATAAAGTCCTACAAAATTCTTAGTTCTGCTCAGTATGATGTGGTTCCTCACTGTCCTTCTAAAGTTTTAACATCTTTTTAGTCCAACTTACATTTCTATTGTAGATTAACCAAGAGTAAACGTACATAAACCTAACCAACGGTAATTTTCAGATACATGTTCGTGCTACAGAAGAAACCCATCGACTCAGTACCCGCACATCAATGAAGTTTCTCAACAAAAATCCCATCAAACAAGTTCCTTGTCAGTGTTCCAGTTCCCGTCCCACATTTGGCTGTCAATTAGCTAATTGTTTAATTACCGGCTAATTGGCACGCCAGATGAAATAAGATTCTTTCAGAATCACCGATCCCAGGATCGAATCTTTATAAACTCTTGTGTAATTTTCAGTCGAACTCTCAGTGTTCCTAATATGTTTGTTTTGCTTCAGTTGAACGAATTTGATAATTTTGATGGAATTATTCAATTAATTTACATCAGCAATCAATTTATTACTCGAGGTTTATTTTTGTAGTGCAGTAGATAAACTGCCTGACTAATAAGTTGACAGACCATATTTATTTGACTGCAGTCTTACATTTGTTGGTTATTTTACAGAATTTCATTTTTTTTCAGCTCAACTTTCCGAACAAAACAAACTTTCTCGTGTGAAAATAGGATTAATATTTGACCAAGAACCTGACGAATATAGTTACTTGAATGATGGATAGGACCTAGCTAATATAGAATCTAGCTTTAATTAGTCTCGAAAATATTTTCCAAATGACGAAACAGTTCTGTACATATTTTATATGATCTGTAAAATTTTGGAGTCTAAACGAAGGCCCAAAAAGGATGAAATCTAACATTTTGTACCATTCTGTACGTATTTTATACGTATTTGTACGTATTTGAATTTTCCACTTCCCCTGAGAGCAACTTAAGAACATTCTTTTTGGGCCGCATCACACTGTAGTCTTTCTCTTAACCTTTTGAGTTTTTATCGGTATCCCTACCTTATTAGTAGAATAGTGTTCGCGTATGTTGTATTTGTATATAATGATAATTTTAGTACAGCCCTTTACGGTTAGCTTGGGCAAGTTGAAGTTTGAATGGTATCAGTAACAAGTATGATATGATAATTAATTGATTATTAATTATCCAATTGGTTGATATTACTTTTGTTACTTGACTCAACCCTCAATTTTGTGTATTACTGGTTCGTTGTTGAAAATCCGTCCATTGAGCGGTAAATAACATGAAAACTTATTAAAAAGATGAAGACGAATTCAAACCAATTCAAATCAAAAGTTGAGACTCAAAACGGAAATCAAAGCTGATCAAAAATAACTGATAATCGTCAAAAATGTGAAACCAACTGAATTAAATCATCTAAAATCTGATATAACCACGGAGCAAATGTTTTCATCGCACATGTTATTGAGAGACTAGTATTTTCAATGTCAAATTCTCAGTCAAAATTACACTAAGTTCTGACAACTGAAGAAATGTAGCTTACCGCATTAGGCCTTTTACCGCTCTATGGACTAATTTGTACTGCGATAAAAGAGAAAATTGTTTTTTTTCACACTAGTTGTTTGTTATGACTTGCGTATTTGTAGTCATTGACCATCACTAACGTTTAAATTGGACGTGGTTCCCTCATTCGCACTTTCCACTTTGTATCACACTTAATCACACTTAACCATTCGATATTCTTTCGATATTCTTACTCTCTGTGAACTGTATAACTCATCAAGTTTGTGCACAACCACAAGGAAATATTTTTCGCTCATATCAAGTTGAATTTTAAGTTTTGTGTGACATATGGAGACTTAAGTTTGAATCAAAAGAATTTCATGAAGTAATTTTCTGTGTTTTTGGCCCAGGCAGTGGAGATAATCTTAGTCTTACCGCTGCATTCCTGCGGATTAAAGCAGAACCGAATCAGCAATCAATGCATTTATGATTATCAGTAATGTAGTGTGACAGGCGTCACTATCTGTAAGTGTAACGAAACGATTATCTGGCTGCCTGGGTGCGTGGCGTATTTCTCACTCGATATCAAAATATTTGAAATTCAGCACATTGTTTTTGAGTTAACACTCTTAGTTATAGTTAATTCATTTTCAAGCATTATATACTTTTTCTCGATAATACGTGCATAATTTCTAGTAAAATCATTTATAAACTTCCGCGTTTCATTTCTTTAAAGTAAACAAAAGTTATCTTATCTCCCAGATGTTGAAATACCTCTGCTACTGTAGATTCTGAAAAATCGTGATCTATTAACCTGACAAAATTTACCTACTCAGTATAACCCTATCTGGTACAATCTATAATGTACATACATGATACTCATTTAAATCTAGAGCTGGTGTTCCATGCCAAATCCGAATTTCACGTCAGCTGTTTCTTATCGCTGGTTAACTTGAGACCATTTTATCTAATACCTGCTTGAATTTCTAATTAGAATGTATTTCTGCCAGCAGTTTAACATGTAGTCCCAAGTTGTTGGCAAACCGGTCTACTCTGGCGTGGAAAATCGTGTTAACTTCCTAACAATAATCTTATATTCATTAGCATGAAGGTCAAAGTTGAAAGAAAAAGCATGAAGCTGATTAAGAAAGTCTATGTTTCAAGTAAGCTTGATATTTAATTAATGTTCGGTTATTACGTTAAATTATTCTAAATCTTTACTGTTATATACCTCAGTTACTTAGCTACGGATTTAATTCACTTAAACCAGTTTTCTGAAACAAGTTATTGAATATACACTTTATGTCTGTAAAGTGTACAACTCAATATTTTTTTACTGTAATTGAAGATTTCTCACACCTGAATTAGACTTAAACCATTAACGGTCAACCTAATCTGATCACGTACTGGCAGACCCGAAAATAATCAGATCTGAATTCAAATATATCCTCTAACTCTACCCCACTTTCTTTAGACTTTCACGGTTCTGATTAAATTTCCTGCAAAACATCATAACCTTGGTAACCATGTCCATAACTCACTTTTTTAATTTTACCAAAATGAGCATCCCTGCGAATTGCGATCCTTGCTGCATTAATCATATCTTCACAGACATAATAAGGTCAAACAGGTAGCCTCAATTACCCCAAATATGGACACATATTAGTCCTTATATGGACAATGACTACCTAGCTCCTCCCAATATGGTATGATGGGCTGCCTTGGTACGATCATCATTGTTGAGGCGGCATATTTGAATCTGAAGAGCTGTTCTATTTATAGCAGCAGAGTTCGGCTGGGCTTCAGGAATGCGAGCTCTGCAACCAAGATTGGAGCGAGCGTACAAATAAAAGTTCTGCGTCTGATAGGTTTGCTGTAGGATCCAATCAGATAACATCTAGTAATCACGTGATTGCGCTATTTTCACGGCTGAAAAGCTCGGTGTGGCCCCAGCTGTTTTTACGAAGGACCATATAACGAGAGGCTAATCTGATAAGCAAAGTTGGTCGAACAGATGGTAAGTGGTATAGACAGAGTTAAGGATAGGTGGGCGTGTGGGTGTGACAATTTTCTAGACTCTGGAGTCTGTGTGCTCTGATACTACTCCAGCATGACTCTGTTCTATGTTTAGAACAAATCCGCTAAAACTTTTAAAAGCGTCCTTATGTCGATGGTTGGCAGGTACTTGCTTACGAGTATCAACTATTGTACCGGTTGGGTACAATGTATAGATTAAGCTTTGTACTGAGCTTATTTATAGTATGACAGTATGTACTATGTATGATAAACTATAAAAGAGTTCAGGGTAAAGTTTAAGTAGTCTTATCAAGTGTCATTAGTTCCTCCACAATTCCTTTTTACCTGAATAAAACGTCATAAGAAACCTCCAAAATACTCAAAAAAATTTGAATTTGTCCGGGACGAATCCCCCAACTACTCCAGGACAATCGCTCCAGGACAAATATAATCTGGTTTGTGTAATTGATTTAATACAGGTTCCTACCCTGGGTTCCTACCTGGGTTCAGCCCTGAGGCTGTGTTCCTGCAGGGAACATCTTCCACAAATTTGTCTACTTCTGGAAGTAGAATATTCGTCTTGGTACAATACACACTTGAGAGAAAAGACTTATCATTCGGCTTAATGACATTGCGCATGTGTTAATTTGTACCGGTCTGTGTAATGTATACTGTGCAGTGTACTAAGCACTGTGTACTATGCACTGTGTAATGTGTACTATGTATTGTGTACACTGTACTGTGTACACTGTACTGTGTACTGTTTATAGCGTACTTTGCACTGTGTATGGCGTACTATTTACTGTGTATAGTATACTATCAACTATATATTGTGTATAGCGTACCATGTACTGTGTATAGCATACTATGTACTGTACTATACGATGCAGCTATCAGTTAAATAACCACGACACACTGTAAGGTTCAGAAATGAACACGAATGTCTTAACATCTGACAGTATCTGATATGCAGTATGGTGTTATGAACTAGGACTCTCTACAATCCACGTATCTTTTAACAGAGTCCTATAATAAGCACATTAGGGGTTGCTAGGTGTTGCGTGGCAACAAGGATGCTACTTATAGCCATGTCTCCTAATGAAACGAGGACGTATAATGCTGGCCGGGCAGGGGGCAGTGAAGAATTCTCCTGAAACAACACGTCACTAATACAGTCTACCGTAGACACAGGACGTCTCAGTACAGAACGTACTGTTTCTAATGAGTCTCCGAGGTGGTCCTAAACTCGAGGGGGGGGGGGGGGGGTCAATATTGCAGAGTGGAGGGACGTTCTATCAATTATGTAATAACCAACACTCCTCACCTACTTGATATTCAAATTGTTGAGAAAACAATTGCTCGCTACTTTTAGCTAGGTCTAATACTCTAATAGAAGCTTTACTCGCAACGTCGGTAGCTCTAATAAGTAGGTTTACTGTCGACGATTGTTTAGCATAAACGGGAAAATAAGGACGGACATTAGCGCTGATTGTAGGGCAGTATTGATAATGAGCCCCTCCGGCAGTTTTAACTACAAAACCTCCGTCTACTGGAAATTATTCTAATTATATTTCAACGATTCGGAGCAGAGTTCCACACAGGGGCTGCCTTGTTACACGTATCGTAGTCTTCACGTGCGGAGTCATCACGCCAACGTGCAGCCCATTCTTGTCTCCTATTGGTTGAAAGCAGTCACGTGGGGGGAGTTAAACGTTATGATTGGTAGTTTTGGAGGGGTGTAAGCAGCTGGCTGGTCGGAGACCTGCGATGTGATTGATAAGCTCTACAATAGGCTAAACACTTGTAAGTGTTAGAGGTTTACTGAAATATACAACTAAGTTTTAATGCAACTGTAGTGACTAAAATGGTCGTTGGTGGGATAACATTGTCTAAACATAGATTGACTATGATAGGTATGCGGCGAAGAAACAGCCTATAATTTGGTCAAGGGGCATGTTTGGAGACTAAAACAAGATTACAGAGATCCATGTTCTGACATGAAGAATGTCGGTGGTATAATTTTGATAGCGGTTAATGCTTTAATGGATTCAATATAAGGAGGTTCATAAATCTTAAAATAAATTTTAATGGAAATTATATTTGTGTTGTTGCAATAACCTTGCATCTATTTTCCCGCCATTTTATAGTAAAATGATTTTACATGAGTTTGGTGGACTGGTTGTGGTTGCATATGAATAATTTTGTGCTCTGAAAATATTCTTATTAGAGGAGCATGATAGTTCACGGATATTTCCAGAAGACATTGGGTGAAAGTGCAGCAGTGTAGCGCCTAGCCTTCTTGTAGAGTTTCTTGTTTTCTATCATGCACATCATCTACAAGTTTTAGGTTGAGAAACTACTGTGTTTGATACTGTACCTATACTACTTTCGTATTCAAATGTGAGATAAGAGCTAATTAGCGATATCACGTCATAAAGATCTGATAATCCGATGACATGTGTATTCAAGGCCTTTTCATCAGTCAGTAGCCCTAACTTTCACCAAATTACTTCACCTATCACCAGCGAATCAGCAGGTGATAATCTTCAACGGAAACCAGGCCCGCTCAATCACGTGTCGCGAAAAAATTCAAGGTAGGACCAAGAAGAAATATCAGAGTTTTCAAAAAGGAAATCCTAACGGTAAGATTTGTTGGTGGCTTGGTGACACCTCGTTTGACGTTTCCTCCTGCCAGATACTATCCAGATCTTATCTCATTACTAAACGAATACAGTTGGTAATGAGATAAGATCTGGAAGACGAATAAAACTATAGTTGGGCTACTTACTGAGTACAGAGTACACCTTGCACACTTAACATTGTACACCTTGAACTTTCTCTGATCGTATCTGTCCTATCTAATGTAGTTGGGATATTATCTTACATTTTACACAGAGTCAGTGAATACAGTTAGAGTCAAATTAGTGTCACAAAATCAGATTTGTCACAAATCAGTGTCAAATGAGTCTCATTTCGGACGTAAAAGAAATTTATTTCTGGGCCTGCTCTGACATTTATTAAAATAGAGATGTTGGGAGATCAATACCCAATCAGCGTTTAGCATTAAAGTGCTTCACCGCATTTTATTAATCAAAATTCAATTTACTTTAAAGGATTTGGTACGTAATTAATACAGCTAAGTGGTTAATGAACGACAAAGTCTGCTTCAAGACGATTCTCCCAATTAAAATCAGTGCTTTTTGGCAGTCATGATCTATTTAAATTAATATTGCCATTTCTGTAACTCCAATTTACTCGATGAAAGTGCCCGCCAAATATAAATCTAGAGCACTGCACTGCGAAAACAAACCCCCAAAAAGGTATAACCACCCAAGAAGCATCTCGCACTTGTTCGCCAAAAGCAATAATCCAGATCCCCCCTCTCCAGTAATATCTCTCTGTTGTGGCCACGTGACCGATCCAACCAATCGCTTTCTTCTGCTCGTACAACTTGATCGTATTTGTCCAGGCACCTGTTCCTTTGGTGATTTGACCCTCAGGGTTGCTATGACAGAGTCGGAGTTTTGCTTTATTGGCACGTAAGATGCACGTGCGAGGTCGAACTAGAGCACAGTGGAGCAATATGATAATGTAATGAGAACTTAGATTGTAAGTACAGTTGGTACGTGCTCTCTACAAGTCTACAGTAGATACCTGCAGCAGATCAATAAGAACCTGCAAATACAGTAGGTACCTACAAAAGGTACCTACAGCAGATACCTACGGCAGGTACCTACAGCAGATCAATAAGTACCTATGCTGTAAGTGCTGTAGGACGTTGGTACCAGTTACCTACAAAAGGTACCTACAGCAGATACCTACATCAGGTACCTACAGCAGATACCTACATCAGGTACCTATGCTGTATGTACAGTTGATGCTTACAGCAGTTCAGTAGTCTCTGTGAGATTTGATGTGGTCTACAAAGCAGAATTCTAGCAGGTTCCTTGCACCAACGTCCATCTGCGATGTGTTTAACATGTCTGCTTGAAAATAATGGAGCATATCCATATCCCAGTTAAATGTCATCATGTCCTCTAAAATTCGGTTTTGAACCGGGAAATTCTGAATATTACGTTATGTTGTAGGTCGGTTAACAGACAGTCGCTTTGTTGTTTCCTGTCAACAAAGTAGCGATGTTGTTGTTAAGTTTAAATCACGTTTAAAGAAGACTATTGGATGCAGTCAGTCTAACCAAATGTACGGATGTATAAATCTGTGTATATCACATACCTCTTCTACTAGGAATGCAGGTCAGAAATATCTGAGAAACCCTACATGGATCTCGACATTACATTTGTCTGGAGGGAAAGTATCACAAATTTCAAGTTTTTCCCGGCAGTTGAAAGTTGGTGATAACCAAATATCCGATAATCTCGATTTAAACGAACTGATGAAGGGCCAGGGTGGATGTCAGTTTCGCTCCAGGGACGACCGACTGAGGTGCGATCATTATGTAATCGCACCTTCTCCTCTTGACTCAATAACAATAAATCTAGTGTAGTGTTGATGCGGCCTGTCATCGAGCTTGTTGGACTGTTGTAGGTTGCCAGGGCAACTTCTCCACTCCCGACCAATCAAGATACGACTCTCAGTTGGTTAACTTGACGGACCAATGGGAGACCGGTATTATCTGGGTGTAAGCCAATGGGATTGCCGGTTCATTAAAGCATGGAGCCAACTTAACAGTGAATCCGACTTTTAAATATTGTATCTGGCCCGGATTCTACACGATTTGATAGCCGGGTTAAAAGTTCTAAATGTAAATATCTTCGTGTACTTGAACAGCTATATGCCAACACTAAACCTAAAAGGAGCGCTTGTAACTGAGTAAAACGGATTTTCGCAATCTTCTACCATTTGGGCTTTGAGAATTAAGACCTTCTTTTGTTTTATATAGATTCGCCATTTTTGATTTTAGGGGATAGGCAGTTGTAGGTGAAGATAATGTATCAAAATCCAAATCAGTTGGACTGCTCAGGTTTATAAATAGTTTACCCCGAAGTCTTGATATAGACGAAGATTAGAGAGAGTGACAGAAAGTTTTATGAAGAGCAGGTAAACCAAGCTGATGCGCTGTTGACACATTGACATAGATGTTTGGACTCAGTATGTGGTTTTTTCATGACAAAAGTCTGTTCTGTAAATATGTTAATCCCTTCTGTACTCGGTACACAAATGTTTAAGTAAAATAGAGCTCTCATGAAGTAGCCAGAAAGTTCTTCACTTTCACCTTATCTCGACAAGAATTAAAGTTTGGACTTGTACAAGTCTTACTTGGAATAAAATGTGGCTGCAAGTCTAGTACGTGCCAATTTGTAAAGTCTAACTCTAGATTTATTGAGTGAGAGTTGTACGTACCCGCCTGTAACCTTGAGCTGGCCGGATTTTCAGCATCCTGCCGGCAGTGTACCGGCTGTGTACCGTGGTACACTCCGCCACCAGCAGCAGCAGCAGCAAGTCCAGCTTTATATCCAATATCCGCCTTCACCCACCTTGCTTTATTAACGGGGAGGAATCAGCATCTGTACATGAGTGTACTAGATCTTGATTAGATCTTGCCATTACTTAATTAAGAAAGTTGGAAATGTGATGAATTTAAGTTTCATTCAGTACTATATCTTGGTTTTATAACTATATTGTTTACTTCCGTCGTATACTGAAAAGAGGATATACACTTAATTGTTTGCTATCCGTCGAAGGAAGGTAGAAATAGTATAAAACTCCAGTAACACTAATAAAACTGAGCTCTTTAAAAACGTGTGGCCGGTACAAGAGCGCCAAAACTTTCTTATGAGTAGGAAACACCCTACCCGCCCCTCAAAGAGCTCCATTCTAGTCACGTGACTCAAATTAACCAATCAGAAAGCTGTATTTTAGACACATGACACAAACTAACCAATGGCAGCTTCAATTTCCAGTCAGGTGGGATCGAGAGCCTGAAGTTGTTATTGTAGAACACTTCAAGTCAGATATTTTGTTTTTAAATGTATAGCCCTAGCACAAACTAGTGAAAGTGAAGTGAAAACTTCTGATAAGTTAAACATCTTGAAACGTTATTAAAGTTTAAAGGTAAAGTTTTTACTTATCGGTAATGTATGTGCCCAGAGAAAAATGCCTGTTGTACTCATTGAAACCGGCCATTAACCATCCTTTAATCTTAAAATAAGCTCATCAGAACCCCAAACTGTGCGCCTTTAAATAGTAAACACCTTAAACATTTCTAAACGTTTAGAAAGTAGGCGGGGCTGCTTTATGAGGATCTGACTTTTTTTAAAGAAAGTTTTCTCATAACAGGGCAGAGAGAGAACCCTGGAGCAGTTACCAAGTAACTACAAACATGCACCTAAATGTGCTGCTCCTACCTGTTACACTGTGTGTTTGTCTGTGTGCTTGTTGGAGGTGAGGCTGGACACACGGGTGGGAATTCCTCACGCAGCCTCATCAGCCCGATTGCAGGATGACTCTCCCAAAACTGTGTTCTTGGTATTTGAATTAACTTTGATGACTTACCAAAGAGCTGTATGGTGAAGGGACCAGGGTTGGAGGAGTGGAGGGGGTTGGGTAGGTGAGTGGAGGGGGTTGGGTAGGTGAGTGGAGGTGGTTGGGTAGGTGAGTGGAGGGGGTTGGGTAGGTGAGTGGAGGTATTCAATGCTCTATTCAATGTGATAGTATGTAGAAGGTCCCCTACACTAGCTCTATTCAATGTTATAGTATCTCGAAGGTTCCCTACTCTAACTCTAACCAATCTGATAATATCTAGGAAAGCAGACCTGAGTACCGCCACGCCTTGCTACTCTTCATGTTACTCAGTGAGAAACGCTGATTAAATGATTGGACCTACATTAGATAATTGACCTGGCTAATTGAGATCCGATAGACAGACGGAGCTCCTCTCCTCAGGACACGGAGTTTGACGCTTTTCGATTGGTTAAAAAGTGACGTCTCCAGCTGAGTGAGCCGCCCCGTTAAACTTTATACTTTACATCGTGAATTTAGCTGCTTGAACCAAGGAACTAGCAAGCTTGATATTACAGCCCTGCTGGGCTGCTCTGTGTTTTCGCGGGAGATACGAGTCAGCCAATTGTGCAGGGATAACAAAACCACGTGACAAGCATTATCCAATAGGAAGTGTGTGTTTTAGTTGGCAGCCAGTTGGATCTCCCGAGACGAAGCAGTACTATAAATAGTTGTTAGCTTCCTGTTGGTACCCCACATCCTGCCAAGCCAACTGCGGGTAATTTGAACTAACCAATAAAATGCGAGCGTGCTGGCAGCGAGCCAATCAGAGCACGTCAAATATGGCAGACGGACCAATGAGAGAGCTAACTTAGTGTCATGTGACAAGCAGGTAGGTTATGAGTGGAAGTCAACGAGCCTAGTTTACCATCCTGTTCTGTAGTTCAGGATGACGTCGCAACGGTCTACTCGGACCTACAAACAATGTACACACAACAACGTCCGGACTAGGAGCAGTCCACTCTTGACAACGTCCAATTTGAGGAGGTCCGGACTCGAACGTTGCGAAATCTGGGTTTCTAAGTTACTAAGGTAACAGCCAGAAAGTAAAGTTGCTGGTATACATTTATGTAGATTTTACATGCGATGGCAAATTTTAGAATTACTTTGAACTTGAGCAAAACTGTGGGTCTTGATAGAGTTACGTGATTGGCCAGCAAGATAAATTGATTGTCCCTTTTAGTCGTGTCAATTATCACCCTAAAGCAGACCTTCCTAGAAAACAATTTAATTGTATCTCGAAAAAAACCTGTATTGCTGCCGTTGGTAATAGGTTCAAATTTAATGTTGAGGATCACTCAGTAACTTCAATGGTTATGTAACCAGTCATCCATCGATCCATGGACACCCAAACCTATCAAGATTGGGCTATAGTAAATCCTAATTACTTTAATCTAAATGTCGAAATCCTGACCAATCTAGACGAATAATGTTTACCTGATTCTACCGAGAATAGTCAAGTCCGCATACAAAAATAGTGCTCTGTCATCACCTGACCAAGTAATTCCTGTATCGAGTTGACCTAGCTAATAGACGTCATTTCGTAGAACTATACGAGGACATTGCCTGAGAGTGTTATAACGCCGCTCTGAACGTAGCTGTACTGTGGTCGAATTTCGATATGCCATGTATTCACGTACTCATTTTACATGTTGACTCACAGATTAGGTACCAATTACGATGTAAAACTCAGAGCAATACCATCTGCAGTACATTTTTATTCAATCGTGGGTCAAATTTTCGGATTCTAAAAGGCGAGATACTTCCCCTTGGAAACAAAATGATCATATTTCTAGATCTAAGTCAGGTGTCACACCTGAAAAATGGGTAATCTGATAACATTACCGACCGAGATATGTTGAAATCCAATTCACCACAATCCAACTAGGTCTGCACTAATGAAGATAATGTAGCTTATTTGGCTCACTACTTCTTTACAGTTCTATACTGTTCGTAGTGGAAAATGTTATACTAATCCCCCAACAGTCAACTTTTTTTAACAAACAATTTTACTTCTCACTTGATCTGTTATATAACCTCTTACACTGTACTCGTGACTGAGCGAGTCTTTCTAACGAGGATGAGCCTGCAGGAACCTGGGCCAACACCTCCAAATCCTGTCTCCCTGGGGAATTCAAGAATCTTAATCGCTGATCATAGAATTTGTAACTCGCGAAACGGTCATCTTTGAAAAATTCCAGCGGGTATCTTCTTTAATTTCTTATCAGACACCGAATCCATGATCTCCACTAACCGTGGTAATGAGATCCAAAAATTCTAATTTTGTAATGAACATGGTGATCTTGGAGACGATCTGTTAATTCCAGCGATCATTCAGGGAAAACAATGCAGGAACTCCAGATAACGTCCTCACATCCCCCACTACCAATCAGGTTCAGGCTCCACCAACGTCTCCTTCACTTACGTAATTGAATCAGTGACAGTTTTGTAGCATGAGCCCTGCTGCTGAAACTCGTATCTCCCTTGAGCTGGAGTCACGTCGTGAGGTCACGTGGGTGGAGACACGTGACACTGATATTCAACTCCCAGCAAGGCACGTTTTTCGTGTTTTATATATACGAGAGTTAGAAAGTAACGGCGACAACTGGTTGACGCGTGGAAACAGAAATGCTGCTTCGTGTTCTATTTCTATCGCCTTTCGTGGTAAGACTTACGACTTACGGCGTACTTACAACTTAAAATGTACCAAAATACCAAACGGATATGACGTGTCGACAACATCCCGGATTTTAAAGGTAGCCCGTTTAGTATCTAACTGGGAATTCAGTATATTGCAAAAAATGAAAACATTGCTCATATTTTGTACAAAATAAAAGTGTCCAGAGAAAGCAGAACTGTATGTAAATCATTTTTATTGTAATTCGAGAATTGAGTGCTAGTTCCTAATTTACTTCTTTTGTTGCACATTTAATTTCATCCAGTGATGTATTCGAATGTGTATATCTAAAATCACTCACCTTGAATTAACCGATATAAATTTCAGTAACAAATTGTTCCACCTATTTCACCGCTGGGCGGGTACTTACGACAAATTCATTCATGAATCTTCAGGAAGAATTCATTTCATCAGGAATGTGTGTTTATTTACTTTGTCATGCAGGACCTGGATCGAGTAATTAGATGATTAATATTTGGGTCGTGAAGGAGAAGCCTGGGAAAACAGTCTACTCCTGGGGTAGCGATCTTCTAAAGTTTGGTAATTTATTTTCTAATGTTAACTTAAAACGGAGCGACTTAGGCCAGGGACTAAGTTTTTCTATAAAATGTAATCAATAACAAATATGGACTGTATTCAACTTACTGTGATTGTATAAACTCTTACAATCTGTAAGATTCTTGAAATCTGTAAAAGATAAAATTGGAGAGAAAGAGAAGCTCCCACTCGTTACTATGATTATTAAATGACATCAGGTCAGTTCCCGAATTACCTCCCGTTCTGAGTTTCCACTAAACACATTACCAGACACCAATTAAACTCTTGACCAACAAATCCGATATCCTGAACAAACTTCTGACCCACCACTAGAAGTTAGACCCGAAGAGAAGTTTCACAGTTCCTATTGGTTCAACAACTATAATTCTATAGCCCATCACGTGATTTGTAATCACGTGACATAGAGACTGGCTGCTTACTCCCCTGCGGGTGAACGGAATGTGGGGTGTGCTGCAACACTGCTCTTGTTTTACTCCAATTACTAATTACACCCGTCTATTTTGTCAATTAAGTCACGTGACCTCCCCTAAATTGAACTCCTGGCCAGTTGCCAATGTTGAGGTACGTACCACGTGCTTGTTGGCTGGTTTCCAAGACTCAGGTTCGTGCTTGTACACCTCAGGGTCTCTGACACGTGTGTGTCAGACCAAACTGTGTCCGGTCTATTAGTCCGTGCTTACTAAAACCTCTCGTACGACAAAATGTCCTGTCAATTATAGGAAGAATATAAACTGATTGTGTGTTTGAGTCAAGTTACAAAATGGGGACTGTCAAGATTTACTGGCAGCTGTTAGAAACAGTCTCAACGACGTGTCTGACAAAGGAAGGTATACTTGTTGAACCTGGTACGGTAACGAATATAGAGCATAGGCTAATCCTTATTTCTTGAGAGCATGGTAGCACAGCTAATAGCACAGCTAATAGAACAGCTATTTTTGATGATAAATAATCAGATTCAGGACTCCAGAACTTTCTCAATAGATCTTTTTCAGACTTTGTCAACAAAGGAAATAAACCAGCTATTTCATTGCATTTTAATCCCAAATTAAGCGAGTTGGTAACTTACTAATACTGTCGCAATTCATCCACCACAGTCCACCACAGCCCATCGCTGCACCATGATCTCTGTAATTATATCTAGTTGTGCTGCTAAGTAACGCTACTTAGAACTTCACCAACACCCGTATTGGTTAAAGCCGCCCACATGGTACCCACGTGGTACACGGCTCATCTCAGGAATGGTTACTGATGACCTCCACGGAAAGTTCCCTAAGGGGCACAAGCATGCGGACAGTGATTTGGAGACTAGCTGTTTAATTAGCAGTAGGTTTGTGTTAGATCTCGAGGGTCGCACCGTAATGGAGGTGAAATCTACTGAAATTAGTCCCCCGACCTTGCCCCCTCATAAAAACAATGAGAGTCGGGTGGACCATTGTGCGGCTGTTTTTGAGGCCTGGAAAATTTAGCTCTGTTTCATTCGCTGATGAAAATAAGGCATGAGGGAACTGTGTAATCTAAGTAGATCATTGTCTAAGTAAGTTATCGTCTATGTACAAATCACACCAAGTTTAATCCGCAATATGACTGTTTCTACTTTCGCATTTTTCTAATACTTCAAGACCATGTTTACCGTGAATCTAATTAAATTTACAAAAACAACGACATGGATTTACGTAATGTCTAGTGGCTTGTATATATAGTAGTACGATTATTCGTACTCACAGCTGACAGATGGATTTTTATGCTGCCAAAGTAACGCTGATATTTCTCGACAAAGTGCCGGTCAACACCGGTACCAAAAAGAAGGAGAAGCAGCCCGACCAAATGGCTAAAACTCTGTCGATAACCGTCGACACGTAACTAGATGATAACAGCACCACTCTGAGGATTCCCTCATGCACCTCTCTCCCCCTTCCTCTCTCCTCCTTTCTCTCCCGCCCTCTCCGCGCGTATTTATCACATAACCGATCTATTTAAGACACCGCACCTGGTCGGTAGTGACATGTGAAGTTTGAGGACAGCCGTCTATCTTATCAGCCCCTCTACGTCTTCCTGGTCGATCGAAGAGAGAAGGAGTTTGATGATATCTACTTATCAGGGTACATGTGTGGCAGGTCGATAGCCTGCACTAATTCACATGTCAGGCGAAGCACGGGCAAGTACCCTGGGCTGTTTGTCTGGACAAATTTGGGTGCTGTTTTAAAACAATCGTCTGGGAAATGCGCGAGGAAAATTGGAGATATCACAGTAAAATTTACAGGTCTCTTAAACGTTTGAAGAAGCCGGTGAAGATCTGATAAGGATCGTTTTACAGCTAATTTCATCGTTGTCTTCCAGATCCCTGCAACTGACAGATCTCCAAAGAGAACTGTTCATTGCTTTGTAGGTAACTCCACGAATTTGATCAAAACATTGGAAGTCCCACTTTCCAGAAAACACTCTCCAGTAAACCGGGACCCTCTGCTTCACCATGCTCACCAAGTTGGAAATTTGCCACACTTCTCCACGAGCCGGGGGCTCACCCACTATCGTCCATCACGCGCCTCGGTCCCACAGCACCTCGTTTTAAAACCGAGCGAACTACTAAAAGTTTGACACGTTCCTGCGGAGGAGGGACACCTGAACCTCCATTTCCACTCATCTCCCCCTTGTCATCGGGGTGACGATAAAATCTAGGGGCTCTTCTCAACTCTTCACCTAACATCCTGCTAATTTTACACAAATAGAGAGGGGCTAGACCTCAGCTGGCCACTATGTGAGACTCTGAGTGTGAGACGGAGAGAGCTGATCATTTTGGCGCGAACACCTCACCCCTCACGTTCAGAGTTTTAGGAGAATTTGTGTAGGAATTAGCGGTCCAGGCCGAGCATTGTTTTAGAACGGCGATAAAACATGGAGTGTGGGAAGTGGGGCTGTCCGCCTCAGGTTGGTTGTAATTTTTGTAATGACTTCTAATTACACTTTCTGCCTCGTAAATTCGTCCTCGCTTATTTTTATTTATTCAAATTTTGGAAAAATTCCAAAAACGTGCGAGGGCCGTAGAAAAAAGTGATAAAATTTATTTTTCAAAGTCTAATAACCCGTCGTCGGGCGCTCTGGAAGTAACGTAAGTTTAAATCTCCTGTGAGGCCTTACTTTCTACCCCCATTATCTTCCAATTAAAATTAGTGGTTTGTGGTTGAAATCTGAATGTGGTGATGATAGTACAATTAGTACATGCAGATCAGGGCTCCATTATCACAAAGCATTACTGAAATTTAGCGAGTTTTCTCCCCTAAAATTACTTGTTCTTATAATAACGATAACCGCTACCTTTCCACACTTACATAGAGATTCAAGTTTTCAATAATAACTCGTTTAGAATTCAGCTTCCTGTGTTAAATCGTGGAGGTTGCAAAAAGGTCCGACTAGAGTTGTTGGGGGACTATACGTCGAAACTTAAATAGGTCGAGAAAGAGCTATTAAGCGATAATCAGGAAGTATTTAGTGAGTTTTTAACTTGTGTGAACTGAACCAATCAGGGTTCACGAAAACGTGCTAGTTTGTTCCATGCAAACCTCGGGGGATGTCGGTAGTAAAGATCAGGGACCAACAGATGTGGGTATCTTTACTAAACGTGCATGTTATCTTGTTATGTCTACACAGTTTTTATCTTGGTACCAACTACCAGATGGTTATGTTTCAACCAAGGTCCAATTATTGGGATTTCACAGTGAATCTGAAAACGATCAGCCGAAATAGCATAATTATTTCCACGACAAAATGGCCCTGTTAATGAAATGCGATAAAACTATTGTGTCACTTCCTTTTTTCCACCTATTTGCTATCGGTAGATTTAAGATTTATTTGCAAATATTGCTCATTCTCTATCAAGCTACTCTAAGAGAATTGAGAGAATGTCAATATGACGGTAATTATAGGCGGGGGTGTCGGGTGATACATATCGGCTCCAATTAGCAAGGTGATTTAGTCAAGTAGTGACAAAGTGTCGTGAAGGGAGAAGCAGGGGTCTACTATTTGTCGGATCTTGGTGTTGTGAACTTTGGGGTAAGTCATGTGAGTTGTGACATGATACAACACTGGGGACTTGCTTACTTTACTTTGGGCGATTCTCGATCGAAAACTGCTCCACGATTTTTCTCCAAACTGTACGATCGAGCATCACACCCCTAAGGTCACCGGGGACTTGAGTAAACTAAATATTCTATGTTTTTGAACAATAACAAGTAAGAATTGATAAGGAGAATGAAATGATGAATGTCGGAATGATATCGGTTATCTCTTCATTAATAATTATTAACTTATTCACATGAACGTTAGTGAGTCACCAAATAACGATCTTTATTCAAGCTGTGAAAACATCGAAAACTGTTGCATGTGATCTTCAAAATGTTGTTGTTCTGAAACTGCTCTCTACCAATCAAATCTGCACCACAATCACTTTACCACGTGACTTCTCACGTGACCTAGATAAACACCTGTGTAGCTCTTCTACCTGGAGCAAGCGAATTTGACAGTGTTTAAACTGGCGTTAAGTTTTATCTCAAATTTGATTCATTAAAATTTAAGTACATCTCTTGATAATGCTAAAGGCTTGCTTATGAACTGGTATAAGTTTCACTCTGTTACTCCTTATGAAGATATCTTCATGGTATAGTGGTTTTAAATAATTAGCTTTACAGGTAGGTACTAAGTTGAAACCTCGATCCTCGGAGAAGCTAACTAGCAGTGAGCTGTGGAGTTACAGGATATATTGGCAATCTTGTTGAGGTCAGGAGGGGTACAGTGCAGTGGTACTGGTCAAGTCATAGACTGCTAATTAATATCGGTTGTCTGCTACTAGTCATGATTTATTTAGCACTAGCTGTTAATAACCCCTAGTTATGTGAAGTGTGACTGTTTCCCAGTTTCTGTTCAATCGATCAGAGCGAACTTTCTCAAACCTAATCCATCACTCTACTCCACAAGTTAATAAATAACCGACTGAAAAATTAATGATTCTTGAAGTAATTTTCTGGAGAATCATTATGAAGGACGCAGGGAAGTGGATGAGTAACATGACTCCTAGAATTCTTAGTCATGATACGTCCCCGTGTGACCTGGCCCACTTGGAGGACACTCGGCTCCAATCTAACGTTCATTCTGGTGTTATTTCGAAATTATTTTGGGAGATAGTGCTAAAATCTTAAGATTTTGAAATTAGGAATTATGAAAGTGTAAAATGTGACTTGAATTTGAAATTCGCATGGGCACAAATTTTGTTGTAGCAGTTAACACCATGGTATCTTTATGAGAAACTGATCAGAAAAATAGGAAAATTTAAATTCTGACACATGATAAATAATGAAGTAAGAAAACCCCGCCAGTTCCACGAGTTGTTCAAGTGCTTGTTAATAAGACACAGACCGAAGAGATCTGGACACGTGATTGCAGTCTGGAGTGTTCAAAGAGCCGGGCACGTGAGACTTCATGTGGCCTCTAAGTGCAGGGTGTTTCATTTGTCACCCTCACGGAAACTCTTGTTAAAGAGTGTGTACAAAGAACTGTTGGTCGTACAGCTGTAGTTTTAAAGAGCTATATCTATTATCTGTTCTATGTGCGCAAATGAGGTTTAGATATTGATTGACTGAACTTATTCTATTTCTTATTCCTTCCAAAAGAATGAGCTATGAGAAAATATCCGCCCGATTTAGTACACAAACCTCTGCAACAATGACTTATTTACAGATCCACGATTCCTTAAAAGACGTAAGCATAAAGTCAGGTAACAGGTTAACAGTCGCAGATTTCGGAATGATTGAAAAAAAACTTTGACATTTTTATGTAAATTTTAAACTTATACTGTAATGTGAATTGTGACTTGAACACCTTAGGGCTTAGGCACATGCCACAGCCACCACCCACCCTTCAGTACACTAGGTCGAGACGCCGACTATTTTAGACCTACGGAATTTTGTCATATTGAGCGGGCGCGGTGACGCAGCAGTGGACAAATGTGTTCTCAAGGCGGTCCTCGCGGCGCGTCACGTGATATATATCACGTACGTCGTGATTTGCTAAATGATCTGGGCTCTGGCCCAGCGCCCCAGCGTAGTAAACAACTCACAAGTAACATAAAACATTTCCAGTTTTTCAATGCCCAAGGTACTGCACTTTTATTAAGGAAGAATTCGAATTAATCAAGCTAATGAAAGCAGTGTACCTATACCAGACTTAGTGATTTTCTATTTCTACGACCTACAGTAGAGTTACAACTCTTGTTTTGACTTTGGTTACTTCATTTTTGAGAAAAAACATATTCTCATATGTAAGGCCGTGCTTAATTTAACAGGGCTTTTCGTTAACTAAGGCTATTGTTAAGGTAACCAAAAGTTTTTACCGTCAGTATGACTTGTTCTCGCCGCTCAGCCCGGTGACAGGGAGGATTTATTTTGTCTGACTTCGTCCGACCCTCATTCGAAGCGAATAGAGGGAATAAAAATGACAGGAGGGTGCGCGCTGCCGTACAAGATTTATTGTACGATACTCAACGTTGCTTGTCTTTTAGACGGATCATTCGACGAACTAAGAAGTGTTGTGATTTTCTTTCTGCAAAACTGTATGCCTAATTTAACTCCGTAGGCAACATGATCTATTTATATTGCCAAAAAAGCATAATTACTCAAAAATTACAAATATGTCACTAGGCGCTATGATGTCTGTCTATCTAACGAAGCGAATATATGAGCTGCAAGAGTATGATATTATGTATCGTGAGAAATATGCAACACACTAATGTCAAATTTTTATCGTAAGTCTTAATTGCAGAATACAAACAGCTCATTACAATATAATAATTCCTAATTAATTTGAAATGTTATACTCAGCGCTCACACTTATACAACCTATAACAATAAAAGGGTGGCGCGTTACAACAACAGTAGATGAATCCAAAAGTTGGAACCAAATTGGGACGGTGATTTAGGGCACTAAAACCGTGTTCCGGTGACTTTTGAAGGTTTACTATGATTGGTAGGGACAATGTAAAGAGGACCTGACCTTTAGTAGCCCGATATGACGCCCCAGACTCCCAGAATGAACTGAATGAACAAAAATGAACAATTTTTTTAAAGTCCCCGAAATGTCCCAAAACCGATTGATTTAGGTTTGTATCGATCTAACAAGTGTCCCTGCAAATTTTGGAGGCCCTGGGTCGTCTAGAACGTTCACAGTGGCCTGGTTCCAGAACCGTCCCAAGTTTTCCCCTAAGTATCCTGATTTTTGGAACCAAACTTGTGACGGTCAGGTCCTCTTCACATTGTCCC
>JH157196.1:106366-133218 GCA_000226015.1 Mnemiopsis leidyi
GGGACGGTTTTGGAACCAGGCCACTGTGAACGTTCTAGACGACCCAGGGCCTCCAAAATTTGCAGGGACACTTGTTAGATCGATACAAACCTAAATCAATCGGTTTTGGGACATTTCGGGGACTTTCAAAAATTGTTTATTTTTGTTCATTTCGTTCATTCTGGGAATCTGGGGCGTCATTTCGGGCTACCAAAGGTCAGGTCCTCTTCACATTGTCCCTACCAATCATAGTAAACCTTCAAAAGTCATCAGAGAACGAAATTTGACCTAAAAACGACCGTCCCAAAACCGTCCCAATTTCGTCCCACGTGGTTCCAATTTGGTTCCAAAAATCCGGATTCATCAACTCTACAACAACGAACCATAAAGAGATCGCGCCATCTGCCACAAAATTATGCCACAAAATTATGCCACAAACACGGCGAATCCAGGAATTAACTTAGAAAATTTATACGCCTATAACTCCAATTATGAACGAACTTTAAAATGTGGACAGTGCGCGCAGCACGTGAGTTCCTTCTAAGATTTGGGATCAAGAAAATCACAGCTCACAAGAAGAGCGTCGAAGTTCAGACGTCTGACAAGTGATTGGATGAAAATTATTTACTCAGGAAGGTCATAATGACGTGTTCAATACTTTCAATAAAACGTAGATTTTACAAAAACATAGTAAAACAATTTTTTAAAAGTTTCCAAAACGTAAAATTTATGTCAACATACACATGGCTCATCGCATTTTACAATTAGACCAAAATAAACATTGCAGAAGGTATAATACAATTGATAAAATATACACAGGCGATCTGGATCGAATATTAACGAAACATTATTTCTGTCAGTTTTCATAGGTAACATCGTCTAAAATAAAAATTGAAACTGATAAGTCGTATAAGTTAAGGTAAAACTGATAATATAAGCACCTTTTCACATGAAAAGTAAAATAAATCGTCGTAAGTCGATTGTCTGGCACTATAGGCTGAAGTAATCATGTTTAGTAACTTAAGATTCAAGCTATCCATACCTTGCTTCACGAAGTTTTTAAGACCCCTGAATAACATTTCTTGTATAAGTTTCAATAAGTTCCGTGTCAATTTCGGTATGCATAAGGTAGTAAATCATCAACACCAGTAATACCTGTATCAACAGCAACCAAGAAAGAAACACGGTACAGGTTCACTGGCGAACACATCGAGCATCCCGTAAACACCAACAACTACCAGTCACACTCAGTGACACAGCCCACGTTAAACGGGGACTGACGCAGCGCGCCATCCTGCACGTGGAAACAAACACTAGCAATACTGCTGTCTGAGTTCTGCATTATCTAACTAACAACCCAGCCAATCAGAGCTAGGCTCATCCAATCCCGTGCAGCTGTGATCAACACATAGCACACTTTCATCATAAGACTCGTACTATCGTCCTCCTTGAGCGCTTTGTAGTTCTTGTAGCCGGAGTTTCCAATCAGAGGCAGCAAGTACACGACGAGAAGGCAACAAGTAAGCGACAAGAGACCTCTACTTTTGCCACGAGGAACCAGGGTTTGTTAGCGGTCACGTACTTGTCCAAAAAGAAGTATTCAAGGAGGAGTTGGGGTGCCTCCTCCATCAGCAACTTGCTGGCAAACATCGTCTTGCAGGTTATTAAGTTATTAGACTCCGTTTGCTGCGCTCCTCACTGTTTTCTTTAACACAGCCATGAAGCACGTTGCCATGCAATGGTAACATAATTCAAAGCACCAAGTAGTGTGACACAGCCTGCGTGTTACACGTAATGTTCTAGTCTAGAATGTTGTTCATATTTTTTGGAAATAGCGCAGTTGTCCGGCTGTCCACATCATCACACTTTGTGGACACAGCCCCTAAATAAAGAAACTTACAGATCTCACGTGACACACAGCCTGTCCCTAAAACGCTTTATTTCACGTGACATAGCCTGTCCCTAAAACGTCTTTATCTCACGTGACATAGCCTGCCCCTAAAACGTTTTATCTCACGTGACATAGCCTGCCCCTAAAACGTTTTATCTCACGTGACATAGTGTGTCCCAATAAGGTTTCTACATGAGCAAATCTTTATCTTCAACTTTTGATTAAACTCTTCGTTAAGTATGTACATAAGCGCTAAGATTATTGTTCTAATAATGTCTGCTATATAACACCTAATACAACTTGAAGATTTACAAAAAATAGAAATACCAGCACGAACAAAAAATCAATAACTGTTGTCGGGGAGCGCTAAATAGTAAATAACCAGCATTTAAAACAGTCACGTGATCTAAATAACTCGACCTTGGAGTCTGATTATTTCAAAATTATCTTAACTTCCATTGTATTGAGAACCGTGATTTGCTACAATTTAACAAAAGCCAAAGTATTACATAATTCATCAATGATATGATATATGAAAAGCAGAATTTATGTACTTGAAGTAAATGCATGTAAAATACCCTCAACAAACGATAACAGTAAAGTTGAATCATGCTCAACATCTCATTGCAGTCTAATGCTAGTACTCGCTATGATTTGACATTTCTCGCGATACAAGTACCTTAGTAACTTGAAATAAGTCTAGCTCAGTTTAAAAAGGACAAGTTCCAGATAGATTATTCATGCTATCTTCTACATAAAACAACCGTTATGATTCAAAACTTGGTCAATAGATAACATGTCGGTTTATCTGTCTAACTTGTAATTGAGTCTCGTGATCTAACCATTTCAGTTCCTGCCGAACATTGTCAAACCCAACAGAAACCTGGTAATGAGGAGCCATATCAACTTGAGTAGCGACACAGTTGCCCTCTACTTCCACTCTCTCTACAACAGCCCTCTCTTTGTAATCCTCCACCGGCAGGTATCGTACAAGTCTGAAGGGGAGCGCTAGAGTTTGTGTTGGTTTAGAGGACAGGTCTGTTTTTAGAGCCGTGTTTAGGATGACTGTGTCACAACTACCAATACTGGAGTCCATATCACGTGGAGTGTTGTCATGACTACGTTGTATGACGTCATAGTCACGTGGTGTGACGTCATAGTCACGTGGTGTGACGTCATAGTCACGTGGTGTGACGCTGTCCTCAATGTCTGATGCATCCTCAGTCTCCTGAATATCGAAGTAGGATGGCACGCTGGGGAGGGACATGTCATCATAAGACTCCCCAACCTCAGCAGGGAAGTACACCTCCCCCGGTAACACTGAGTCCTGGAAGTAGTCTGGGGGAGATCTAACTCTCAGTCCAGAGTACTCCTCCAACGTGACGTCACGCGAGGAGTCACGTGACGTGGTACTAACAGTATCAGGATCACTGTCGTGGTCGTCGGGTAGGATTTGGTTCTTGGAGAGATGTTCACTGTCCAGATCTTCTAGAAGCTTTCTCATCCTCTCCTTTTTGGCTGAGGAGAGATTTATATTACATGTGTGTGATGGTGTGTGTGTGTGTGTGAATGTCATCAATACTCAATTTCATGTGTAAAGTCTATTTGCAGGTAACGTTTTTGAATATTATAAGAACTAGAAATGTAGAAGATTTTGATTCCTTATTTGGAATCGTGTCAACCTTCGTCTTCATAGTTTAGATTTTGTAGGAGTGCGTCAACTTCCTCTTCCTTAAATTGTGGAATACTGTTGCACGTCAGCACGCAATCTGCAAAGGGGGGTTTTTTAAGAAGGCATTTAACTATCAAATCGACAAACAAACATATACACAGAAACTTGAAATTCAGAAAAATAAACAAAATAGTATCATAACACAGAACATAGGTAATAATGTTTTTAAATAAAAATTAAAAAGAAAGAAAGAAGTAACACTCACGTCCCACACAAACAGAAAAACAGACAAACAGCTGGACAGACATACCGTGGTTGTGGTGATGGTGATTATGAGAAACAGCTGGACAGACATACCGTGGTTGTGGTGATGGTGATTATGAGAAACCAGGACCGTGTCTGTTTCATCATTGGACCAGAAATTCACCATCACCTGAAAAGGGGAGTATTAGGAATCTTTATAGAGTATAGAGTATACACTATACACTACTGACTATACAGGGGCCATGTTATACACAGCAAATTCACTTATCTGTTATCAATTATATCTCTAAGTAAACAACCTCTCGTTTAGGACTCATTTAGGGACGCAAGTAAAATTGACAAGGAAGAGGAACATATCACAATGGAAACTGGAGACTCAATCATGCTCAAACTAATAAACAGTTTGTTAACAAACTTCCTAATCCCAATACAGGAAATAAAGAATTAAGGGTCGCAGTTAATTGATAGAGGGGACTTGTTCCGCTGAAACAGCTCATGTTGATGCTCGGCTAATTGATTGGCTAATCACTCAAATTGGAAACTTTCCCGATAGCGGTGTATATATATTGGAATACATGCTCACAGTCTCATACAGTTCAGTTTAGATTGGTTTACAAGAGGTTTAGTGTACGCCGAGGTTTTGTTTGTTCTGTTAATACTCCAGTCTCTCTTATAACCCAGCTTCTAGCTTTCGTGATACGTGTAAGTGTAACATTTAACAACATTTATAAAATTCATAACAACATTTATATTTAAGCTTAACCTTAGACTTCTTATACTTAACGGTATATCCGTAAGATTTGTCGGATTTACAAATTCATTTACAAGTATATTTATCTATGCAAACGGTGTCGTGAGTCATACTACAAAACATCACTATTGAACTATCTAACTACTTTAAAGTTTAAAAGTTAAGAATAATATCTAGGCATAAACGAAGATCGTACTTCGGCGACAATTAGTTTTTGATCTCTTTATGAGCAAATTACTACACAAAATCAGGACGTGAGTTACTGTCATAATCGGGCCGAAAATTGGAATTTTTGGATATTTCAATGGCCTTGGGTTGGATATTTCAATGTCCAGGTACCTTAAGTGCGGTAATTTGCTCATTAAAGAAGATCCCATTAGCTACATTGGTCTCATTAACAAGACGCAACCAACCAGTTTGGTCTCATTAACACTTAACAACCGCACTTGAAAACCCGAGTATATTGAGATGTGACCAGGTCCTCATTCTAACCACACTATTTGTATTTCGCTAATTGCCTAGGACGTCTAGATCAAATTGTAGTATTTAAGAGTATAAAGATTTACTTTCTACACAAGTTTAACGTTCAGTTTCCCCTTCAGAAACGAAGATAACCAGCTCAACCTACTACCCTGCCAAGAAAACTGCTAAGCTACAATTTCAACTATCGAGACATGAGACAATCCTCTCTATCTTCCCTCTTCCCTGGTATCTCGTCCTCCTCTCCCAAAAGAAGAAAGTCCTCCACCCACAAGACCGCTCTGAAAGATGTTACCAACATCTCCACCTTCATCGTTGTCCCTGAATCTAAGTCCTGGGAACCGACCTCCAAACGACGTCGTTTCAACTCCTACACTTCCACGGACAGTGAGAATGAGTCATGTACCTCACCTACCAGCACATCCGATATGGACATTGACGACTCTTCTAACTTTTCTGACATGAGCATAGATCTAGTCACTGAGGAGCCGACGATCAAGAATATCGATGAAGGAGCAAGTTTAGAGGAAAGTCCGGAGTACGCTGATGAAATCGATAATTATCATCGTAAACTGGAGGTAGGTATTCGGACGTTTTTTATCATTCGGTATTAACATTTTATCTTTTATGACAGTGCTAGGTAAAAGTCTTACTTAAATGTTATAGTTTTTATGAAAGAGCGCAAAGAAATAAGTATAAAACATTTCATAGTAAAAGATGCACTCACTAAAAATTGATTTCAGGAAAAGTACAAGCCTAAACCTGGGTACATGAACAAGCAACGTTACATTAACTCCGCCAACAGATCTACCGTCATTGACTGGATGTTCGAGGTACTGGTCAAGTTGCACATCAGAGTCCGAAAGTTTGACAAAAAGTTTTTCCTAATAATATAATTTAGAACGGGGTGCCATCTCCACATCAATAGACATTGAAAATTTTCTTTTAATCTCACATGGCCAAAGTTATAAGCTGATTTATCGATTATTTCAGATTTGTGACGAATTCCACCTCTCCCAAAAGACATTCCAGCTGGCTGTCTCCTACGTAGACCGGTTCCTTTCCAAGATGTCGATGCCAAGACAAAACCTCCAACTTCTGGGAACTACCGCTCTCTTTATCGCTTGTAAGGTGGAAGATCAGGCGGCAGCTGCCTGTTCCAGATTGGCAGCTAGCTTTGTGTGGATGACAGAGAATACGTATACAGTGAAACAGGTACGTTTTATATAACTTATATTCTTCCAGGTGTTCTTCTGTGTATTCTTCCACTTGTTTCAATATCGTTTTAAGCTAGATATAGACCAGTTATAGTAAGGCTACTTATAGATGAGTGTTACCGTTATTGTCCACTAAGCTTTAACCCCACAGCTACTGAAGATGGAAGTTCTAATCCTGGACAAACTCGGATACGAGATTAACTCTCCCACTACCCGCTGTTATCAAGACAGGTTTCTCAGAGCTTCTGGTGACGACATTTTCGTGCGACACTTTACTGAGGTGAGTTTTGTCAAACACAAAGAAATAGTTCTTAAGCTGATTTCTCTTATAGTTTGTCGAACACAAGGGAATAAGGTTTTATCATCATATGAACTTGATTGAAATAATACTCATTAGAAAGTAGTATACTTTTCAATCTATACATTTCAAATCACTATCGCGTTTATATAACCAGACATTATTTTCAGTATCTGTGTAACCGATCTCTGATCGCCGGAGACAAGTTTCTGAACTACAAACCCTCTCACGTGACCGCTGCTGCTATCGGTCTGTCACGTGCTCTCCAGCGACCCTCCGAACCCGTTTGGGTAAGTCTCAACATGAAATTAACTTTTTTGATAACCGTTTGGATCAATATGCTTTTCTAGAATCATTGGAATCCTACATTTCGCTCGAACTAAAATTTAACGGACTATTTACTTCAGACCCCGACCCTGTCTCACTACACGAAATACACCTACCCCGAGATCAAGGAATGTATGTCCGATCTCCTCCAACTCTACAAGTGTGACTTCAACTCTGAAACTCGGCGGTTTGGTGCTGTCTGGAACAAATACAACCTCCCTCGGTAAGCGATAGATTCATGCCGGTCATGGAATTTATGGAATTTGGTTAACTTTACGCACTAAAAAACTTATTCTATGAGTAGGAACTTTTATCAAGCGTTAGAAGTTATATTGCTTTTTGATTGACTGACGGAAGTTAATTTTCAGATACTTGTTTGCATTGGAGAAGAAACCCATCGACGCAGTACCCGCACATCAATGAAGATTCTCAACAAAAATCCCATCAAAAAAGTTTCTTGTCAGTGTTCCAGTTCCCGTCCCACATTTGGCTGTCAATTAGCTAATTGTTTAATTACCGGCTAATTGGCACGATGACTTCCTAACTATTTTCATAATTGATGCTGATAGAATTTTCTGTTGCTGTTGAAACCCAAAGTTAAATGACATTCTTATCATAAAACTGGTTAATGGTTATTTCAGTGTTTGTATTTTGTGCGTTTTTGTACGTTTGTTTAATGTGTTTTGACATTGTTTGTTATGATGTAATTGATTGTTATTGAATTTGATTTTCCAGACGAAACATTTAGTTTAAAAGTTTATATGTTGACTTGACTGTAATTGAATTTGTAACCTGTGAAATTATTATTTTTCTAATAGTATTTAAATCGTTTATTTTGTGTAAATGCTAGCTTTAAATTTATTTTCTGTAGAGCCCTAGACCAGCCAGCCGCCCTGACATACCTCTGGTATAAAATATAGATCTTCTGCCCACCCTATAAGTATAACTTTCTCTATCAGAGAAGGGTGTTCTATCCTTTTTCTTATTTCTTACTTGATAGCGGCCTCCCAACAACATGTCCTTTCGTAATGTTCGAAAACAGATTTTTTCCATCAATAAAAAGATGATTTAACTTGTAAAATACAGCAGGTGGTTGACATCCCCCGTAAATAACATAGTCCAACAGATGTTTTGTTGCTATCACCGCTCAGCGCCCCTGCCGGACAATTATGAGATTCTGGGACTTCTTCACCAGAATGTCATATAGAGCTTTCAACGCAGTTTGATTTTTCTTTCAGAATACAGAATTGGCAGTACTAGAGCTAGAAACTGGCGAAGAATCTTAATTATATTGGTTGTGTCCCACCTGGCCGGGCTCGGGAACTATAATTAGAAAATTGTCGGTCAAACTTGGCAGTTCTATTTTCTCTCGACTAGAAAGCAGACTTTATTTTGCTTATTTACTGGAGTAAAGTTCAGTCTCAGTCGCATATTGGTACCAGTACATAAGTTTTGTGTTTCTTTGACATAAGAGTTACTTACTTCGTTGACATAAAATAGTTAACAAAGTTATAAACGGGTACAAAGTCAAGTTTGAAAACGAGATTCCGCCATGTGCGCCTACTTTAGGAGCTGTAAGGAAAACTTATTGTCGTTTATACTAAGCACTGTTCTTTTACAAAGTTATGTAGACAGTTAAAGCTATTTTTGATGCAGACAACAAAGAAGAGAAAAGATGCAGTACTGTTCTCTTCTTTTTCTTCTCCTTTCCAGTTCGTCAACACCTTCTGTAAAAGGTACAGCCAGTAGTTTACTTGCAAAGCCTTTCATGCTTTTAAAAAGATTTGCAACCATATCCATCTCTATTTGGTACTAATTCATGGAACGCAAAATATCGCCAATATACAGAACGGCATTTCTGTGGAAGTTTCTACTAATAATCTAAATCACCCGTTAGCGTTGCTCGATATTTATTGGACGTACCTAACTTTTATTGGTTAACCGCTGTTACAAGATTTGAAAAATTTTTGACCCTTCCCCAGAAATGCCTTTCTCTAGAATAGACCCTGCCTCCGTTCCTGGAGGTCAATTTATCTCAAATGAACAAAGTAGGGGTAGTAAAAAAACAAAGTGAGGATCAATAAATATCAAGAAATGAGTTCTGATTTTTTAAATTTGCGACACGAATACTGTTCTTCAAGTGTTTTTCATTCAGGTTGGACAGCGACTGGTTCGAGAAACAGGAACATTAACTTCGACATAGAGTCGACTCCCCTCCAAGTACAGACAGACTCTGCACCAGGTAGCGGAGATTTGATCTGGGTACGGTTTATTGAATCTGGTTGGCATCCTGGAGTGAAGATATTTCTCAACAATATGCCGAAATATAGTATCGGATTTTGCCCAGAGGTGGGGGACATTCAGTTTGCTCTGCCTGGAACAAAAAAGTACAGAATCTGGACGTTTAAAAAACAGAACAACAGACTAAAACTTCTTTGCAATGGTGTGGAGATATACAACTTTAACTTTGCTAACTCAGAAAACTCGGACTGTAGAAATCAGTGGTCCAGGAACT
This sequence comes from Mnemiopsis leidyi, assembly GCA_000226015.1. NCBI lineage: Eukaryota > Metazoa > Ctenophora > Tentaculata > Lobata > Bolinopsidae > Mnemiopsis > Mnemiopsis leidyi. The sequence continues at coordinate 115,761 of JH157196.1, forward strand.
TCAATAAAATATCATTCCCAAGTAACGAAGAAACTGTCGACACAGCATCCGACTTCTTCAGAAGATTCACAGACGGTATGTAGAGAACCTTCTTCTAAAAACCGGTAAACTTTTCTTTGCATTGCCTTGTGAGCATCCGTTAATTGTAGACAACTGGTTTAGTTAGTTGGTTTTCTGTATTGATACACAATATCTAGTAATTTTAAATTGTTATTTCAGTTTGTATTGAACTACCTGAAGACTGGATTGGAGTGAAGACAGAGACAGAGTTTCCAGTAAATACTGGTACTACAATAACTGTGTCGTGTCAGGAAGGTTACATCAACACTGGCAGTGAGGTGGTCACATGTAACACATATATCTACCAAGATGTTAACTACAAGAAAAAACCACTGTGTTCCATTTTAAGTAAGAACTTCTTTCAAAAAGATGCAATTAAGGGGGGATAATCTTTAGCTTTAGTCAGTCGTATCTTAGGAATGCGTTAAATGAAATACATATATCTTAATGTGTAGCATTGAAACCAATTTAACAGAAGGTGCCATCAAAATTATTCATTTGTCGATCGAACACTTATAATTTACAGAAGGCCATCTGCATGGTAGGTCATAGCGAATAAACTCGTCAGAACCAAAGGTAAGTATCAGAGAAGGTTTACGTAGTTTAATAGATCTAACAACTCAACAAGGTAGAATCTTTCTCACATAACTCAGATATGGAATATTGAACATTTTCTATATCGACAAAAGCAGGAACTATGATACCGTGTTCCTAATAAGCTACTACACGGTGTGTATGGGTTACTTTCCTGCAGTTACATTAGGTCGCGCACTGCGCTTGACAGCAATAAGAGAAATATCTAAGTGCTATACTCATTTAAAAAGCAATCGACTAGAATGATGATCTCAGCTTCACATCTGTAGCTTTTTTTCCATGGTTGTATCTAATAGGTGGCATTTTGTTAAAGGCACATTTCGGAGTTAACTTATACCAGTTCCCCTTGGCTGGTTTTGTTAGCTGTTCCACTGTCCGTGGTAGAAGTTTATTATTCATACACTCATCATATGAGCGGCTAGAAGACGACTAGCGGCGGCGATTATGATTTATACACTCATTATATGAGCGGCTAAAAGATGACTAGTGTTGACCGCAATTCAATTTTGGGATTTTATTAATTTTGACTAATCAAGGTAATGTTTGAAGGATGACCAACTTCAATTATGTTCAGTTTGTACTGAACTACCTAAAGACTGGATTGGAGTGAAGACAGAGACATATTTTCCAGTAGATACAACAATGACTGAGTCGTGTGAAGATTGGAGTGAAGAGAGAGACAGAGTTTCCAGTAGATACTGGTACAACAATAACTGTGTCGTGTGAAGATTGGAGTGAAGACAGAGACAGAGTTTCCAGTAGATACTGGTACAACAATAACTGTGTCGTGTGAAGATTGGAGTGAAGACAGAGACAGAGTTTCCAGTAGATACTGGTACAACAATAACTGTGTCGTGTGAAGATTGGAGTGAAGACAGAGACAGAGTTTCCAGTAGATACTGGTACAACAATAACTGTGTCGTGTGAAGATTGGAGTGAAGACAGAGACAGAGTTTCCAGTAGATACTGGTACAACAATAACTGTGTCGTGTCAGGAGGGTAACAACACATGGAACACTTCTCTCTTGCAGAATCTTCAGTTCAATAATTTACCACTATTTTCAGTCTCTCTAAGTAAGAGTTAAGACGTTATCGCGATTTTTTTGTACACATGCACGAATAAACATGCAGGGCTACTTATTTACACGCTATCTTGGCAGTGTATATAACACGAATAAACATGCAGGGCTACTTATTTACACGCTATCTTGGCAGTGTATATACTATATAACACGAATAAACATGCAGGGCTACTTATTTACACGCTATCTTGGCAGTGTATATAACACGAATAAAAATGCAGGGCTACTTATTTACACGCTATCTTGGCAGTGTATATAACACGAATAAAAATGCAGGGCTACTTATTTACACGCTATATTGTGAGAGAGGAATGTCACTAAACGGCGCAGTACGATGTTTCGCGTTACTCAACCAAAAACAAATGGACATGAATAAATAATGTGAGAATGAGTTCCACAACTAAGCCAGTCCCAGCTCAGACACCCGAATATACGTCCTCGATACGTTAGTAGTGCATTGGAACCTGAAAAGTAAGCAATGAGTTCCAGGCGACCTAACATAGATATCGAATCTTTACATAGAATAAGAGGACTATCAAATAAAATTCTTAGCCAGTCTAGGTCATTTTTTGCAGCGTTTTTACGTGAACTGTACGAAAAAACACTGCACAGGACAGTAGATATCACAAAAAACGGATGTACTATAGGGACCATTATTGTTTTGATACTGGTAATATCTGACAACGTTTAACTCAAAATTTGAAAGTCTAACTTTTAAAAGAGTCAAAAGTTGGTTCTGTTTTAAGCTACGTTTGAATCAGCAAGAAACTTCAAAAGTGAGTGCCATCAAGGAACAGAAAAAAAATTGAGCTCATGACGTTTATCCTTATAAATCCAGAGGCCATAGGGAGTTTAACGCTTTATCTGATCATCCTAGCAATCCTAACTTATCTAAAGTCACGCTATCAGCTAAAAATAAATAGTTCAATGGGGCCTTCTCTAAGAGTCGCATATCGTGATATAAAACAAGGGGAAATTTTTTCGTTGATTGGACAAGGAAATCTATCTTACTTGTTTTATATTACATATTACTAGCAAAGACGAACTTTTCTTTACCTGTTTCATTGCAAAGAACTCAAAGGTGCAACCAATGCGGCGCCCCCTCCGCACATTTTGCTTATCCTTGCCTACAAATTTCAAATATAGACAGTAGGTAGGTTCAGAAAACCAAAATATGTCCAAATAATTACAATTTAAAGCTAATCTGTTGCTTCCTTGGCCCAATAACCACCAAAAAATTTTTAGATTCCAACTCCCACAGGAAACCTTGGCTCCGGCCACGCCCATCTTTTGGCATCAATTTTAACAGGTAAAAATCACTAAATCTGCGATTTCGACGTTAAGGAGTTGATTTGACGTTCTGGAAGTGCTATACTCAAATATAAACGGTAGGAAAAGGTTAACTTTGGTCAAACTCCCAAGTCTCTATGATGTCAGGAAGTTCGGGAAACGGGAAAATGGGACGTGGCGACTACCGCACGCAGCTCGCGCCTCACCTGAAGGTTCTAGAGTGATGAGACTTTCACTAAAATTAACGTTATCGAAATTATGCTAATTATGACCTTCCACACCATCTTGCAATCAATCATAATCATGCCTGAACAGTAAAACCCTAAGTACTTTTGATTTTAACCTTCCACCTGTTTACACTCTACCTAGCTGGTTACGTAATATTTAACCGAACCGGCTCTATCTACGTATCTAGGAGACGCCAACAATATCATAACATTGGCAGAGGAATGAGGATCAAGTTTATTAAATCTGAAAGTTTGATGACTTCAAGAATTTCTTGCGGAAGATAATTGCTCTCGTGGGTGACCCGTGCAGCTACAGATACTAAGCTGTTGCTAGGCAACGTAAATTCTAAAACTTGCCATTGGATAATTATCTAGCTCTGGGAGGGGTGGTGGATGTGCACGTGGATAAGAGCGTTAACAGCCTGAGAAAACTCAGAGCAGTCTAGTAGTCTAGTAGTGGACAACTCTGTTAGTCTGTTTGGTCACAGCAGTTTTATTTCGTGAGATAAATATGTTCAGCATGGACCAAAGTTTTGCAGATGATTTCGTCCGGACTTGCTTAATTCTGGACCATGTAGCTTTGATATAGCAAAGTTTCCCTATTTTGAGTGAATTTGTAGAAACAAAAACGTACACATTCAATCATTGATAAGCCCAAACTTCGCCTCGGTATTTCAGCTGAACTTATGATGTTTATTATCAGCGTTACCGAAAGGCAAAAGAAGAAAGACATAGATAATATGTTGCATCTTCTTTTTCTTATCCTTGTACAAGCTACAGGCTTCGTAACAGCCACAGGTAGGTGGATTTTGTTAGTTATATAACCATCAGTGTTTTTAATTTGATTTTTAATGCAGGACGTAGTTGATCTTTAATTTAATCTTTATTTTGATTATAATTTGAGTACATATCATCTGCATCACAATGTTCGGTATCCCAGTATGACAAAGTAAAAACGGCTCAATGTGTCAAACAAAATTAAAGTAAAACTAGCATAATATGCAGCTGACGTTTCCACCCATCTTAGCCTTTAACTGAAAAGTAAGGTAAAATACTCTAGACTTTGTAGGGCTAGGGGCTATTGTAGTGTCCCAGTTACTGGACCCCAGCAATAACGTGTAGTACCCCAGTCCCCATTGGTGCAGTGTTCACAGTGGTTCTTAGGCTGAGAACCCCAGTGTTACCCTAGTAGTACTTCTGTGGTACCCGAGTAGGTATCTAATGGTAGGTATATAATGGTACCCCAGTGTAGTGGTATTTCTGTAGTAGCCCAATGTTACCCAAATGGTACCCAACCCTGTACCTCATTAGTACCCCAGTGGTCACCCAGAACTCCAGTAGTTCCCAGATAAAGTGTCCCTGTACTCTAACAGTGTGTGATAACACTTGGTTCTTGCTCTCAATGTAAAATTTATCACTAGTAAATAAAACATAATTCAGGAGCAAGAGAGCGAGTTACGAATGAGATTGTACCGGTTAGTGCTGAACAATCCAGTACACTGGATGATAACACGGCGCAGTACGGTGCAGAACTTGCTTTTGACCTGGATCTAGCAACTTACTCTCAGACAACAGATGAATCAAGTTCAGGAGAAAAAACCTGGTTAAAGTTAAACCTTGGTTCCTTACACTGTGTTGAGAAAGTGATATTGTACAAGTCAGATAAAAGTATAGCTCGCTCCTGGACCTGCACTCACAATCAGTGTACATGTGAGGGTACGTGGTGTAGCGACTTTACCCTGACAGTCAGTACTGAGACAGACCCAGATGTAGCTACATTGATGTGTCCAACTTTGCCTACCTGCAAATACCTGGACACTGTGAAGTATGAAAGGAATGACGGAGGTGAGATGGGTGTGTTCGAGATAGCGATAATCGGAATACCAGGTTAGATTTTAGTTCTTTAGATGTGTTCACTGTCCACTAATCTGTAATTCACTTTATGATACTCACAAGAGTTGGACCTCAATACCTGTCGGCTGTCAACATGATAATAACACGAATTTGAACTATAATATAATCATGCTAACCTACGTTAAATGTGACCAATCTGACAAAATCAATATTTCAGTAACAAGAGACAAGCTTATTGGAGAGATAACACCCATAAAAGTAGAACAATCCAACACATACGACGGCAATGAACCTTTGTACGCTGCTGGACGTGCTATAGACCAGAAATTTTATACCTGTGCTCGCACAAAGGAAGACTTAGAAGGAATAAGATGGATAAAAGTGACACTGGACAAGGTTCATTGTGTCACCAAAGTAATATGGTACCGAGCATACAAACAAATTCACACTTGGACCTGCAACAAGGACAACTGTAGTAACTGTGAGGCTGAGGGTATGCAATCTCAATGTTCTTCCTTCACTCTGGAAGTCAGCACTGAGGGGGCAGTATCTGATCTCCCTTCTATCTCTGACTGTAGATACGGGGACACTGTAAAGTTGTGGAAAATGGATGGTTCAATGACAGTGGGCGAGTTAGTGACAATTGGCAACAAAGGTATGTAGTTGCAGTCTGCAGAGAAATGCATGAATATACAAAGTCATATTATGTAATTCGAATCCACGCACCCCACAATTAGCAGGGAATCTATAAAAATCTAAATTCGATTTCAGCGACCAGAGACCGACAAGCAGGTGAGATAACACCAGTAAGAGCAGAACATTCCGCTACTTACAATAACGATTATGTGAAATTTGGGGTTGGACATGCTGTAGACGGGGACCTGGAAACGTACTCAACTACAACAGCAGCATCAGATGGCAAGACGTGGCTAAAAGTGGTATTTGACCAGGTGCACTGTGTGCAAAAAGTATTGTGGTACTACGGAAACGCTAACCTGGGACTAACTTGGACTTGTAATGACAACAACTGTGGGACCTGTGTTGGGAACGCATGTAATGACTTTACCCTGACAGTCAGTACTGAGGGAGAGGTATCTCATCTGTCTGTTATCTCCGACTGTAGATACGGGGATATCGCGAAATTGGAGAGGATTAGTGGAGGCAGTACGTTCAGTGTTTACGAAATTGTTACAATCGGAGAACATGGTAGGACACATTTAATCTATAAAAGTCCCCACCATCATATTTTGCGAAATCTTAAATTGTTGCACATTTAAATAAATCCCGCTTATGTTATCTGACGGCAACATGAAGTAGTCCGGGTAAATAGGATTGTTACTATACATACATTGTATTCTGGTTAAGCAAATATTGAAAATACTCTATCTCAATATCTCTGTTGGATAAAGGCAAAAAACAAGTATGATTTAGAAAATATCAGTCCCCCGATAAGCCAATACGCAGACGAATATTTTGGAAATTTTTCAGAGGCAAGAGAGCGAGAAACGAATGAGGTTGTACCGGTTAGTGCTGAACAATCCAGTACACTGGATGGTAACACGGTGCTGTACGGTGCAGAACTTGCTATCGACCTGGATTTAGGAACTTACTCTCAGACAAAAGATGAATCAAGTTCAGGAGGAAAAACCTGGTTAAAGTTAAACCTTGGTTCCGTACACTGTGTTGAGAAAGTGACAGTGTACAAGTCAGATAAGACTAAAGCTCGCTCCTGGACCTGCACTCACAATCAGTGTACATGTGAGGGTACCGGGTGTAGCGACTTCACCCTGACAGTCAGTACTGAGGGAGCAGCACCTGATCTGTCTCCTTTCTTCGACTGTACTTCCTACGGAAACACAGTAAAGTATGAGAGGAATGATGGTAAACAGACGGGTGTGTACGAGATAGCTATAATCAGAAAACCAGGTACAATAAGTGTCTTTTTTACTGCTCAACCATTAGTGACCTTACGTAAAAAGTCGTCTGTGATAAAGAATTTCCAGTATCATCAAAAGGATCAGCTGATTATCATTGATGCTCAAATATCTTTTGGAGTTCAGCGAAGCTGCAAAGATTTATGTCTTATATTGATATTTCAGGAATAAGAGACAAATTTGCTGGTGAGATAATACCAGTCAGAGCAGAACATTCTGCGACACTTGATCGTGATGAGGTGAACAATGGTGTTAAGCATGCTATAGATATGAACTATAACACCCAGTCACATACAGGACCTGCATCAGATGGCAAATGGTTGAAGATAACCCTAGACGGGGTACACTGTGTTAAGCAGGTGTGGATATACGGTAGTTCTAGCAATGATGGACCTTGGCAAACTTGGACCTGTTCCCAGAACAGCTGTAGCTGTAAGGGTAACAACTTCTGTAGCTCCTTTAAGGTGACAGTCAGTATTGAGGGAGCAGCATCTGGTCAGTCCCTTGACTCCGACTGTTCGTATGGGGACAGCGTGACATATAGCAGAACGAGTGGGAATAATATAGGGTTAACAGAAATAGTGATAATCGGCTATAAGATAGGTAAGTTAGTTAGAACCGATAATAATTTACCATAGTTTAAAAGATCTACATCTGTACAATCTCCGAATGCAGGGCTTATGTTTTGCTGGCCTGGTAGTGTTATTGGCAGTGTATTCAACACGAATAAACATGCAGGGCTACTTATTTACACGCTATCTTGTATGGGAGGAATGTCACTAAACGGCGCGGTGCGAATTTTGGCGTTACTTCACAAAAACAAATAGACATGAAAAAATAATGTGAGACTGGGCGACTTAACATAGATATCGGATCTTACCATTAAATTAGATATCGGACTGATATTAAAATACCTGGATCATTTCTGTAGCTGTGTTAAACATTACGAAGGAACACTGCATTTAATAGAAGGGATCACACAAGATATAGATATACTGTAGGGACCATTCATGTTTTGATTCTGGAAATTTCGGACAAGGTTTTACACAAAATTACAATGTCGATTTTTAAACGAGTCGAAATTAGGTCCCATTTTAAGCTACGTTTGGATTAACAGAGAGATTATTTGTGTAGTAATGTTGCATGTGGTTGTAATCGAGTTATCGAGCAAAATTCTCGATAACAGCGACTTATCTACATGATTAAAATTCAGGCTCATTCAAGATATATTGGATCACCGTTACTGTTAAACTCAGATATTTCATTGCCAGCGAACACAAGATTGTCATGCCAATTTGTAGTTACACAACAAAGAAGAACTTCAAGTTCCATCACAGATAAGTTTTTTTACTTAATGATCGTTCCAGGAGAAGGGTTTAAAAAATGATTTAAAAATTTCAAAAATTTTACATTTTAAAAATGCGAAACTGTTCCAAAAGTATGAAGCTCTAACGGAAATGCGGAATGTTACAATTTTGAATCTGTCTCGTTGGATACCGCCCATAATCAAATTTTAATGAACACTATAGTCGACTGTTGTAATGTGTGAGCTTAATAGTTTTTATAGTATATCTATAAAGTGAAGCTGATGAGTTTCGTTATTTCATCATGTGCAACGTTTTCAATTTCAAATCTGTCATATATTATAAATCCCCCACCTATTACTAGTTCAAGTTCTAATAAGTCCGTAAGGTTGAATCTGTCCTTAGTCTCTATAATCAACGCGCCTGTCTCCACTAATGAAACTTCGCCATAATCGCTTTCTCTGCACGTTTAGCCAATAAATATGACACCTAATTACTTTGTAATCGTTTATTTTGTTCCTTAATTCTAAACGAAAAATTGTAGAATGGAAGTTAAAGTCTACCTACTCTTCTTGACATTATAATACCAATTAGAGACTCATCAATAAGTAATCATTAGTGGTTAAATAATTACTCAAGGTTAAGCAAATGGAGGCTGTTAACAATTAACTAACTCACTAAGTTTAGTAAACTATTTTATCAAAGCTTGGTTATTGCACGAGGCCTATCCTCCTGGCCATCAAGATAATTGCAACTATTTTGGAGCAAGTTTTCCAGGGCGAATGCTGTTTCCTAGCGCTAAGGTAGTTAACAAGTGATTAGTTAGTTGTTGCTGTGCAATTATTTACGACTGGTGGCAACTGAGTCGTGGCATAGATTATATGCACGTGCTTAAATCATACCAAGCAGAGCATATATAAGCGAAATAGGGTCATTTTGTCGAAGTTCTAATATTTTATTTAAATGGTCTTTGCAGGGCTTGCCTTTGATGGGCTGTAATGTTAGTTTTTCAACCTTCCAAATTGTACATATCACTGAAAGTTGCAGAAATATCGTCAAAGAACAAATTGTTTCTCGTGGCAGTTCATTAGTTGCACCAACAGTAAGTTTTAACGATTTACCTACACTATAGTGGTTATTTCCGTCTAGCTTTACTCGCCAGTGCAAGAGAAGTTCAAAGAAGAGGAAAGAAAGAAGAAAAAGAAGAAGAGAAGAGGAGAGAGATACTAGTAGCTCTATGTGGTTTAGTTTATTCCTCGTTTCTTCTGTCCATGCTACTGGTTTGTTTTTTATTATAGAGCAATGTAATTATTATAGAGCAGTGTAACCATTAGAAATATCATTTTGTATAATAATATAATATTGTGTCAATCAAATTACTGATTTTTTAGGAGCCGATAGACCAAATTGACAAAGAAAATAATAATTCAACAATTATTAAGCTCTTGTTATGCCTCCATCATAACAAAACATTTTCAACTATTCAAATACGTAGAGTCGAATGTATAAAATGAAAAATGTTCCCCAGATTGGTCCACGGCTAAAAAGGAAATAAATATAGATTTCCACCTCGAGTCAACCCCATTACAGATACAGACCGATTCTGCAGTTGGTAGTGGTGATGTTTTGAAGGTAAAGTTTATTGGACCGAATTCTAGTAACACAGCAGTTTTAGGTGTCATCTTTAGCGATCCACTTACCTATGATGTAAGTCACTGTCTGAATGGCAATATTGAGTTCATCCAGTCTGGTATAAAAAATTACAGAATCTGGACGTTTAAAAAACAAAACAGCACACTGCAACTTCTCTGTAATGGAGTGGAGATATTCAACTTTAACTATGTAGAATCATTTTTCAACAACGAAGAATGTAAAAACTTGTGGACCCCAGATTTCTCTAACGTGACGTTTGTTAGCACCGATACAGCTTCAAACTACTACAGGCACTATCAAATAGGTAGGTTACGTTATGTAGAATGTGAATAATTCACATTCTAAATTGAAATAATACTATATCGATAAGTATTTCTCCGCCCAGATCAAACCTTCGAATATTTTCTGTGTCCATTCTAATTCTGTTTTTATCTGATATTTCAGTATGTACTGGACTACCTGAAGACTGGATTGGAGTGAAGACAGAGACAGAGTTTCCAGTAGATACTGGTACAACAATAACTGTGTCGTGTCAGGAAGGTTACATCAACACTGGCAGTAAAAGGGTTACTTGTAACACCTATCTCTATCAAGATCTTCAGTACAAGAGGAAACCCCGATGTTTTCAAGGTAAGTTTTTAAAATCCAGAATCGAGCATGAAAACATGCCAAGTGTTACACTGTTGCAAGGCCTAAAGGTGACCGAAAAGTATTACCATGCAAATGTAAATATTTTATCCAGTTGGCTGTTCCAATGTGTGTAAAATACTTGATCAAATCTCGAAATGTTTGGGCCATAGTGATATTGATATTATTGATGACCAAAAATGATTGGATGGTTCCACAAACGTCTAACCGACCATGATTGGCCCCTGCGATGGTTTAACCTTTTTGAACTTTGATCGGCAAACGGTGGGAGTCGTATACGACTGGAACACGTTTAATATCTACAATTCTGAGTATAAACCAGACAACCCTTACAAACATCGTTCAAAAAGTCGTTCACCTGTTTGCGCACCTCCAGCCGTTTCTGACCTTGTAAACTTTCCCTTCAGATTGGACAGCAACAGGACCTAGAAACACAAACATAGATTTCTACCTAGAGTCGACTCCACTACAGATACAGACAGACTCTGATGTTGGTAGTGGTGATGTAATCTGGGTCCGGTTTGTGGACCAAGAAAACAGTGGAGCGGGAATAGTCATTTATTTCAACGATCCGCCAATATATACCATTCGGTGGTGTGACAGAAATGTTCAGTTCACCCTGCCCGGTACAGAAAAGTACAGAATCTGGACTTTTACAAAACAAGACAACACACTGCAACTTCTTTGTAATGGAGTGGAGATATTCAACTTCAACTATGTTGAACATTCTTCTGACAACGATGAATGTGAAACTAGGTGGTCTCAAGCCTTCACAAAGATTGGATTTGTAAGCAATTCAAACCATACTGATACAGCTTCAGATTTCTTTCGGCCTTACAGAAGTGGTATGGAGTTTTCTCTCTTTCTGTGATTCTAGAGCTTGATTATTGTTTAAGCAAAATTTATGGCCGTGAATTCATTATGTTACTTCAATGGATTAGGAATTGAAAATTAAGTTGAATTCAAACGAAAAATCGATAGACTTTTTTCAATTGATTCGTTAAGCGAATTGTAGTTTTTACATGCATTTAATATTTCCAGTATGTACTGGACTACCTGAAGACTGGATTGGAGTGAATACAGAGACAGAGTTTCCAGTAGATACTGGTACAACAATAACTGTGTCGTGTCAGGAGGGTTACATCAACACTGGCAGTGAGGTGGTCACGTGTAACACTTATCACTACCAAGATTTTGAGTACATCAGAAAACCCTACTGTTCCAAAGGTTAGTTTATGCGTAAAATCTGAAGATTTTAAGTTAAGAACAATTGATGCTGCCTTGCGCGCGAAAGTACGTGAAGTGCACTCAAGAGAAGTGAGCGTCAGAAAAATGACATGATAATTTGATAAGATACAGTTAACCATGACCTTGCAGATTGGACAGCAACAGGAACAAAAAACACAAACATAGATTTCTACTTAGAGTCGACCCCATTACAAATACAGACTGATTCCACGGCGGGCAATGGGGATGTGGTGAGATTAGGGTTTGGTGAATTAGGCGATAGCATGGAAGTTCGGATCATATTCAGTAATCCTCCATTGTATAGTATCATGAAATGTGATAAGAACTCTAATTTCACCCTGCCCGGTACAGAAAGGTACAGAATCTGGACCTTTACAAAACAAGACAACACACTGCAACTTCTCTGTAATGGAGTGGAGATATTTAACTTCAACTATGTTGAATTTTCCACTAATACTGAATGTTCTGAGACCTGGTCTCAGAATATTTCTAACATACAACTTATGAGTGATTCCGATGTTAGCGACACTGCCTCAGATTTCTACAGGGAATATAGAACTGGTAAGAAGATCAATTACTAAATAATTGCAAACAGAGTGGTTCAAATGATAAGGAGTCAAATAGGTTTTTTTACTGAAATCAAGGGAATGTAAGACCCGTAACCATCAACCCCTATCATTTACAGTATGTACTGGACTACCTGAAGACTGGATTGGAGTGAAGACAGAGACAGAGTTTCCAGTAGATACTGGTACAACAATAACTGTGTCGTGTCAGGAAGGTTCCACAACACTCTTACCGGCGGGAAGTGAAGTAGTTACTTGTAACACTCATGTTTACCTGGACTTCGAGTTGGAAGTAAAACTTAATTGTTGTGGTAAGAGACAAGGGTTACTTTTAGCCATTTTTTTAATTACATGAAATCAAACGGATTAAAATACAGAGCTCTCTGGTAGTGTAAGCTACTATTTAACAGATACAACCGCATGGCACAGTCGGTAAACCCTCATCAACCAATAAGATGCGAGTTCAAATACCGCAATACCGCTGGTAGAAATAGTCGTGGGATGCATGTTATTGGTTCTGCTAAGGATCCCGTAGTATTCAGCCCCGCAGTTAGGCTTACTGAATTTTGAGTAACCATATGGAAGGGTTATGTGGTGAGCCGCTCTCAATATTGTGCACTGCATTGTGCTCAATATTGTGCACTGCAATGTGCTCAATATTGTGCTCAATATTGTGCACTGCAATGAGCGCTTATATTGTGCTCAATATTGTGCACTGCAATGAGCGCTTATATTGTGCTCAATATTGTGCACTGCAATGAGCGCTTATATTGTGCTCAATATTGTGCACTGCAATGAGCTCTTATATTGTGCTCAATATTGTGCTCAATATTGTGCACTGCAATGTACAGAAAGGAGCAACTTTAACAGTTAATCACCCTGATGAGCGATACATCATGCACAGCATGATACTGCAATATACCAACTCTCTACAATACATCTACCGGCTCACACTCCTGACTACATTTTTTACAAAGCTACATGTTACTTCTTAACTCAGATATCTAACTCAGGACCTCTACTTACTTTTAGAAGTATTAAATTATTTGATATCAATAAAGTTATTACCCTGCGTAACATCTGCAAAATTAGATCCCTGATCACCAGGTCTCAGTTGAGAACAATTGTCAATAGCTTAGTTATTTCATGCTTAGATTACTGTAACGGAATTTACTTTGGAATTTCTGGACAACTTCTGAATCAATTACAGTTGATACAAAATGCTGCAGCCAAAGCTGTCGCCAATAAATACAAGTATGACCATGTTGGTGAAGATCTGGAAAAATTGCATTGGTTAAAAGTCATAAAGAGAATTACTTTTAAAATTGCTCTTCTTGCATACAAATCTGTTGCTCCTGATTATAATTTCTGAGTGAAGCGAGTGATACACATAACTTTGAGGACATGTTTCGGTACGCACACCATGGACACACACTCAAGCTTATTGTTCCACAATTTATATCAGCATCAAGTCGTAGTTAGTTTTAGCTATATTGCTCCTATATTTTCAATTGCATGATCAAGAGTTAGATAAACTTTTGTCTTAGTTTTCGTGGAGGGTATGATTGTTTTCCACTGTGATCCCCTAAATGGACTTTTTCAGTTAACTTAGATCACTCTTAGTTAGTGTTTTACACCGCTGAGTATAAGTTTTTCAAACTTTAAAGCAGTGTTATAAACTGCAAAATTATTATCATTATTATTATTACTCATGTCTCTATTAGAACCCGAGAAAATTTGACGTGCGAAATTACCCTAAATTGATGATCTGGTAGCGGTAGATCCCAGTCCAATTTAGGTAAGTATGATTATAGTGTTGTTCTGCAATTCACACACAGAAGAGAAATACGCTAGAGGATCAACATCAACTCCACAGCGTTGCCAAGTAACAGTTAGTTGCCATGGTAACAGTTATTACCCAGTGTGTTCAGTACAGTAATAAAGGTAACGCTATCTCACTTAGCACCGTGCTTCATAAGGAAATTGCATGTCTCCGAAACTTTATTGAGTATTCTAATGTAATCAACTTACAACTTACAACAAACTGCTAACCTGTTTACCTAGCTAGTTACCACAATAGATCTCTAGTACAGTATCCTTTACTGTTTACAAGTGGTGGAGTATGAAATAAGACTTGAAAATGGATCAACAAAGTAGCATCCACATCACGCATGAACGAGTTATCAAATTGAAAAATCAAGACCACGAGCAGAATTGAAACGATGATGTAAAATTTATACAATTGTAGGAAAACAACAGGACGTAGCAATCTCAGTGTCACCAAAGAGCACTGTATTAGTTAATAGTTGGTACTAAATAAATCATTTAAACTAAATGAGATTGTGTCTCTACTCTGCACACAAAATAGTGAGAAATCTTTTCCTTACTTGAATATTAGACCCGTCATTCTGAGTGCCTCCTTCGTACGGTATATTTATAGTCGTGAAACGCTCATCCTCGATTATCTGGAGTGCAGTTCTATGTGATACTATCTACTGAAGACTTTTTAAGACACAAAATGATGTGTAATTTTAGATGATATCTGATGATAATCTTATTTACACTTTTACACGTATTCATATGCCCACACCTATTCTGACATTTTTAATTTTGATGTAAATATTTGTTCATTTCACATGTAGTTCATTTTACATTATATAGTTACCTCAGCCTCTGAAGAGAAAGACTTGTCAGCAGAACTGTTCAGGTGCAACACTGGAGTTGGCAAGTAAGATCTAGCGGAGATCGGGGTCCCACAGTCACTTCTTCTGAACTGAAATAGCGGCTTTACACTTTTAGGAAAATATTTCGCCACTTGCAACCTGTACATAAATGAAACTTTTAGATGCACCAAGATATAATGTAAATCAATGAATCTTTGAAGCGAAAATCAAGCACACTTCATACCAAAAAGTTAGCGTCCGTTAAATTCTTCAAAATTTTTCGCTTTGCCGACTTGTCCACATAAGAAGGATTGTTATCTTCGCAAGTGCTGCTGTCCTTAACAGTATCGCTATGCTGACACTCTGTACTATTCACTGCATCGTTCTTTATCAGAGGATCTCGTAAAGGCTGGGAGTGCTCATTAGCAGTTTCTAACAGATTAGAATCTTGTTTGTCAAGCACATTGTCTGAAATAACGCAAGTTTTTAGGACCACCCGATTAATTAACAACTCATCCTTCTTATTTGAGAGATCATCACGCTTAGGGACTGGCTCTGAGTCGGATATTGTCCAAGATTTATCTCTGCTAAGACTCAGCATGATGTCCATATCGTCACATTGAACTGAACATTCCTCTAGAGATTTCCCTGTCTCCAAATCGTCTGTGCTGGTATCACGGGAAGAACGATTTTCTTCAAAGACGATGCTTGTTTGACAGTTAGCGTCACTCAGTGAAACTTGATGTTCAGTGTTGGTGGAGGTTTCTCTAGGTCTTGTCAAACCGTCCCAGTTGTATTGGCATGCCGAGTTTTCAGTAACAGGAGAGGTACAAACTTGGGAGTAGGGCATTTTATAGCTGCATTGAAGTGAGTAATCTTGTACATTTGTGGGCGTGGTGGCGCGTGGAGTCAAGCATTCCGGACTGCCTACTGGTGTGACCTCCTCAGGGCAAGGGTTGGGCTCCGCAACTGCTGTGACCTCTTTTATGAACTTGGACAACTGAAAATGAAATTTTTATAACACAAACGATTGAGTTTATTAAACTAATATGAACCAATAAACTTTTACAATTTCGTCAGTAAAGCCATTATAATGAGTTAGTTGTAAAGAATAAACTTCTTTAGTTTCACCTCTGAAGCAAATAAAATGAGTTTGTTCTCCGTCAGAACTTGAGGCTCTTCATCTTTGTCTTGCAATATATTACTCTGAAAATAGGTTTGATAACTATGACTAGGTTTTATAACTGATCTAAACCTTTTAGCTTTCTGATACGTATATGACCAACATAGTTTCACATGGTTTGAGTAAAAGAGAATTTTAATTGTCGTCTTAATATTACAGAATCATCAGCGAAAAAATACCGTCATGAAAATCAAACAAGATAAAACTCTAGCTAGATTTACAATTTAAGTCTCAGAAGACAGATTCAAGAATTTTCACCAAAAGTTGATAACAAAAATAGCGACATAAAAATTAGACTAACATGACATTGCAGGAAGTTTCCTAAAGCATCTTCAGATCTTTCTGGGACTAACGGTCTGTACTCTGATATGTTTGAGAACAAACTCTGTGTACTGCCTACACTTGGTAGGCTGCAATGATAATTGTTACTTAAGTACTGTTGTACGTGTAAAATACCTAAAGACAACAGGATATCAACACAAGAATATAAACTGCAATTAGACCCACGAGAAAAAGTCATTATAAGGCTTCAGTTTTAACTCCAGGGGTAAGGATATTAATTAAAGGGGCAAGGTCACACTAGCATTTTCAATTTGATAAATTTAGAAAACCAGTAATACAGCGGCGTAACGATGCCCCGGCCACCCCGGCTACGCCGGGGGGCGCCGTCATAAGGGGGCGCCAAATCGTCATAAAAATATGGGACAATTTTGCAAGATTAACTGCGCGACTAGCAAAATCGCGTGTTTTGTTGGATAACGTTACTATTTTCGGCCATATTTTCACAAACTGCTCTCTTTAAGCCCCTACACCAGGGACGCCTTTTAACTTCTGAGGGGCGCCTTACTGGCTAGACCTACAATATTACGCCACTGGTTCAAATGACATTATATTTACGCGAACAAAACTTTACAAAAGTAGAGATCTAACAGTTGCTAATTTAGATCAGCAGCGTCTAAAACGAAAAAAGGTGTTACTGTTACATCAGCAGGGTCGGTAGCTAGTCCACCCTTTGTTAGCATGAGTTTGATAGGGATGTACAGTGTGTTTGGATTTCGACTGCACGGTAGCACGCAGTTTTTGGGGTTCAATTCAATTTATAAAATTTCAAACACAATGATACATTAAATAATTTACTATAATATTAACAAG
>JH157226.1:0-14047 GCA_000226015.1 Mnemiopsis leidyi
AGCTACATTGGATCACTGAAAACCTACAAAAGTGATGTTATCATCAAACATACAACTCGATATTGCATGGGCTTTGGAGCTCACATGATTTGGACCCTCTGTATGAATTTACTACTTCTATATCATATAGAAACTTTCTTATATATAAGGTATCTTGCAGTATAGCATCTGAGATACCTAGTTAACATTGGCTCTAATTGGTTTTGCATTATAGTTGATTTCCATGTTTGTGAGCTTTTCTCCTTGGCCGAATTGTAATAAAACACATAAGTTGTACTGTTCAGTGGGAACTATAGAGAAGGCAGGTTTTTCTTCTCAAAGTTATAAATTTTATGAATGATAAGGGCTTTCTATTTTTCTATGTTCTTAGTGGGATTGATCATTTCATAGCTCATTTAGCTCAATGGTTTGTTTCTACAACTTGGACCAGCTTTCAGAATATTTGACAAATCTTTAGATCAATCTTAACAGTTTTTACTAAAATGCTCATTGTAGCCTATATTTTTATAGAATTTCATCATCATCATCATCCCCAAAAATGACATTCTCTATTACAATTACCTTATAAGTGCCCACGTGCAGCTTCTTTTTTCAAACCAATCCAACCCTGTTCTGTGCTCTTGTTTTCCCTAATCTCCCCTCAAATCAGCCCCTAATTATCCTATTACTCTCTCCTTCGTAGTTATTAGCTGATGGAGTAAGTAAGCAGGTGCCAGCTCCCTATTGTATGACATTATCGTCCTTTCTTACTCCCACTTAACCCTGGACCCTTGGTTGCCATAGCAACGACACATATTTTCAAATTTAAAATGTAATTTTATACCCTTTCAAGATAAAGCCTGCTAGAACCGCTGGTCGCTTTGGTTAGATTCCTATTTATATTGTAGACCGTATCTTTGATTTTGTTGCCAGTGTCCTTCGTCCGCAACAGTAAATGAAGTGTTTTATTTTAAAAGACAGAAAGATTACAGAGGTAAAATTAGGTGAGTCTTACCTTGATTGAGTTGCTTGTCAGATTGGTGCAAAGATGATTTCTGATTTATCAATCAAGTAATCAGAGCGTGAAACGATCAATTGCTACACTCGATTTCTACTTCTCTTTAAGTAATCGTGGATCATGTCGAATTTCCCAATCGAACATACCTCCTTAACAACTTGATCTTAACGTTAACACACATGCACGTGTAGCTAAAAACGTACTAGTTAAGTCTTCAATTGTCCAATTATTTCCCATTGATATCTCAGATACCTGTGAGTAGTTAGCTCTTGTTTCCTCACAAGCAAGAGGTAACAGTCGCTCCAGCAAGCAAACCGAGCTGTCCTGCAACTAACGGTCCCATTGTAAGGTGGTCTCATTAGCGCATGCTAACCAGCATATCTTGCGACCCTCTTATAGAGGAGAGCACTGATCCAGTCTGCTAAACCGTCAATCTTGTAGCACTTGTTCACTAGTCGTTGTTGTTGTTTTTACAATGTTTTGGTTGGACAGAGCCGACTACCCTGGACTACCCGAAGTATTCTCCCACGGCAAAGTTGGAGTAGAGACACTGGGTGGTTTTGAAGATAGAGCTGGGTACGATGTCAGGCAGCCTCTGTCGGATATTATTGAGCAGGATAAACTGTGGATCAGAGAGGAGGACCTGTGTTTGAGTAAAAGAAAAGAATCGAAGAACTTTAAAGACCGTTACCAGCTTCGCCAAACGGACAAAAGTAGGTGTAACAGCATCTTGACTACAGTGCGATGTAAGGAGAGTTGTAAAGACGACTCGGTACTAGACTAGCTGATGGTTACCTCTCCCGTTCTAGAGCTCACAGTCACAAATCAAAAATTTTAATCTGACCGCTACAGTTTTAACTTTTGACGCCAATTTAATTTTGTGGCCTCGCCCTGTCCTAATTAGGTCGTGATACTGTGCAGAACCAATAAGTCGACTCTTAAGGATACAAGAGACACTAGACCCACGGACAGCAGATCTTCACCAGTAAGCGAAATGTACAAATAATTAATGAAATGAGTGTTTTATGGCTAAAAATAGTGCTTGCTGAATGTAAAGTTGCCATGGTAACGTTTTGCACGACATGCATACGACAGTATTAGTGCTATCTCATGAGCTCATCAATACGCACACTCACACGTCCACTGAGAAAAGATTGTATTTTTGTGCATCAGAAAAGTTTGCTGATTGGTCGTCAAAAAAGCTCTATATTTTGAGCTTCTTTTTCTCGCTGTTTCTCGTTCCGTTTTTCTAAGAAGACGATGCAAAATTCGAGAGTATCTGACACTGAGGAGATGTTTGACTCTTGCTTCTGGGAGGACAACGGTATGTAACAGAGTCCGTGACTTTCTCTTGTACTGGCTGACTTATTCAACTTAGATCCGGTGCTTCCCGAGAATCGTCGAGGATAACCAGATCTTTCACCATTGTAGGGCTGATTGTGAAAAAAGCAAACTCGCTTCATTAGTATTAAGTGCACTGTAAACCCTGGCACTGACGATAGCGTATTTTCACAAAGCACTCGGCAAAAATCAATTACCGTTTGTGCGGTTGGTTATTCGTTGTTAAAAGAGTGTAATGGTTGTTGTTAGGGAGATGTTATGGAAATGTTGGTTGTTAGAGAAATGTTTGTTTTTGGGGAGAAGTTTGCTGTTAGAGAAATGTTTGTTAGCTGGAAATGTTGTTGTTTTGGAGATGTTTGTTGTGAGGTACATGTTAATGTTATAAAAATGTAAGTTGTTACTTGTTAGGGAGAAGTTTGATGTTTCAGAAATATTGAACATAGTTCTGGCTAAAAACAAGATGATAGAACATTAGACTTTCTGAAGCAACTTTCGCGTGAAACAGTAAGCTCGTAAAAGCGGAAGTGGCCGGATTAAGTAGTCAAATAATAGGTAAATAACCCTCCCTTCACTCGCTCGCCCTTCCCTAATTGCATGGTTAACCCCCACCCTTCTTAGAAGACACCCTCCTCCCTGATCATTAAACCCACTCCATTCAATATAGGAACATTCCTGGGTTTTTAGTAGCTAGTACACTCTTTTTGGGCAACTGTCACATCAGTGCCAGTAAAAATCGTGTTTTATTGCTTTGTCTGTGGATAGGTCACCGCCCTGTGACCCTTGCAATAAGGTTACACATTTTAGCTGGAGCTTACTGAACTTCGCTAGATGCTTTACTCCGAAATTTTACATCATTCATCCATGTTTTATTAGTAAACAGTTTTTATACTTTTATTAAATTCTCTAAAAATTTAATCATAATCTCATTTGTTCAGATGACGCATTTTGTTTGTTCATAGCACTTATTATCGCACAATCTTCATCAAGTTTTAAAATGCAGCACAGCTGTGCAGTGTCCACGTGATTAAAGTTAATCAAAATGCAGAGTGTAAAAGTGCACTGGGTAGTGCACGTGCTCACAATACACCTCGTTACATTGTTATACCGTCTCTTACATTTGCTGGACTAGAAAAATCGCGTGTGAAATTCTTGTGCATTCATTAGTAACACTTGCATCTATTGCAAGAGCTGGGACGTAATTTCATTGCAAAACGTGGGACCGTCCGGCCCCTCTGCTCCAATTTGCACGAAGATTCATCTCGGAAATTATTTGACATGGCAAAACTTGTCCGATGAATATTTCTAGGAATATACTCAACCCAGTTATATAGAAATTTAAAAATCTCACTAAGTTTTGATTTTGCATCTTCACTGACGTTTTATTCTCTTTGATCTGTTATCTTTTAAATTCTCACCGATCTCCTTTTTTCTTAAGATATGCATGAGCGCGAGGGTGGTGTCCCCTCCTACGAGGAGTTGCTCCAGTTCTGGAAACGAAGTGGAAGCACCTGTAACAGTCGGTGTAACAGTCGGTGTAACAGTTCAGAACATTGTAACGGCTCTTCTGACTGTACCCAGCAGGTTGGCTTGGTTTTATTTCTGAAACTATCAAATTTTTTTTGTTGTAAAACGTAACACAGCTCTTTCGCCCTGTAACTCTTGATAACACTGTAACTTTTAAAAACATAGTAACTCTTAATAACATAGTAAGTTTTGATAACAGATTAAGTTTTGATAACACAGTAAGTTTTAATAACACAGTAGGTTTTGATAACTCAGTAAGTTTTGATAGCACAGTAAGTTTTGATAGCACAGTAACTCTGTAACCTCAACTTTTTCTCACAGTGTTGCCATGAAGAGCCCCCAACTATAGAACAACACAAGCCAAGTAAAGTTGGACCCAGACAGAACGGACCAGCCCCTATCGCAAACTTCCCTCAGAAATGCGACATTAACCCTTCCCTCCCTTGGTCAGAGTCCTACCTGAAACTCATGGTTAGTTTTATTAGCTAGACCTAAGTTGCTTTAACTTATCTTTTGTTCGTTTAAAGTCATTCAAGTAGAGGACACAAAATAATTTTCGATAAAATTTCTTTCAGACCATGGCATAGTCAAATGCGCCAGATAAAATACTTTTTTTAATAGCCAGGGTTTTTCCGTGGTTCCATGTCAATGAAGCTTTAACTGAAGTGCTTGTTAGACGTAACACGTGCAAGAACACAAGTACATATTCCGTTGTGACCGTTACACCACTCCTTCCCCGCACTGCACGCGAGCTGACATGCACTGAACAGACCGCCTATTGGTCCGCCCTACCACGTGATCTCCATACTCTAATTTGATTGGTTAACTGAGCGGCTGGTTGAACTCTCCGTTTGCTTGCTCTTTGGACAAGCACTGCCTTAAGGTTGGGACAAGACTGCTAGTCAATATACACGTAGTAGTTTCTTAGCCTGTAACGTCAACTGAAGTTCTCAGTGCTTTGTGTCAACTCGGAGAGTCGGAACGGTTCCCATTAGCATGCTACACACGTCCCCAATAGAGCCTGTTAGAGAGCAGCAGATGATGTGTCGTTGTCATGGTAACGGCGAGTAACGGCGAGTAACCGTGTCATTATTGGGTCCTGTAAACTTAGAACACTTTCCCAAACACCTGGATAATAAGCTCGTTGCCATGACAGCCGGTCTACAGACGTAGATATAGAACAGCTGCACTGTTTGGACTTGTTAGGTAATTATTGATGTTTGGGTGCAAATACTGCTGCATCTTTTGTGTGTATCTCAGGGCCCTGTGTTATCATGGAGGTCCGTATCACTTAAAACTATTGCTATTTACTAGTAAGTGGTAACCTTGGATCCAAGGGCTGAACACTGAACATTGTTTTATCTGGCAACCTAGCACTTCGCTATTTACTAGGTAACAAAGGTTACCCGGTATTCTGGTGTCAAGGTCCTCTGGTATTCTGGTATTCTTGGGTAACGACTCGCAACTTATTAAGCTCAACGCCTTAACACATTGTCCAATTCAGAGTCATTAACTCCAAGTGCAAATCGCGTTGTGAAGCAAATAATTAAGTGGAGTGCTCTGCAGGTTGTGGGTTAGGGTCGATCTTCGAAATGTGCCACTGTCACCGTTACCAGGCCTGTCACTTTTGTCCCATTTCAAAGTTTAATGAGGTTTTAGTGAGCGTTACCGTTTAACCTAATATTCGGCACGCTTCACTGCACGTACCAAACTGATCGGCTAAAGAGACTTGGATAATTGAGACAGCTGAGCCTGGTTCGGGTTCAAATGATTTGGATTGATGTGACAAAAATCAGACCCTGTCCATATAGATATTTTGTAGTTTGACGAATTGGATCACTTGCATTATATTCGAGGTCTACGGAACGTCCTGATATTTGCAATTGAATGTATGCGTATAAATACTTAAATAGAAAACTTTACAAAAGCCCATCCTCAGGAGAAAATAGGAGACATAACGCAGTTGCTATGGGGATCAGGATTAGAGTACAGAGTTTACTCCAAAGTGGAGAAGATTCTCTACAACACGGTAGAGGAACTCTACCCAGAAGTCGTTGACTACAGACAAGAGTTTATCAAGTGAGTATGAAGTCTGTGATCGTGTGTAAGTCTTTCTGTTTTATCAAGTTCGTGTGTCAGTCTGTCTCTTTAAACTAGTTATCAATTTCTTCTCTTTAAAGGACAACCTGTTGAGAGCTAATATAAAATTTGAAAAATGGGCTAAATCATTTTACTACAAAATCCCGATCTAAAGTTTCGAACCAGTCCTTTTTATAGAAGCCGCTACATTGACAAAAATATAGCACATTTCTTGTCTGGCGACTAGTTATCAAACTTTTGCAAATGTTTTATCATTTCTTATCATTCCTAAAATGTGGAAAATTGCTAGTCCGGACTTCGAAGCTATGTAACATCAGGCCATGCCATAGCTACATAGAATTAGCTGAGTAATATTTGCCTACTAAGCCACTAATATTGTTGTTGTTCTCCGGCCGTCTCCAAGGACACAATGTTACATGTGCCCCCTGTGACCTCAACAACTAGCATGTTCACACCGTTACCATGGTTACCATGTTGTTGTAAATCTGGCGACCTGGATCAGATGACATACAAACTAGATTTGAAATCGTCCCGCTCACGAAGTTCCCACGTCATTTTACCTGGTTGGTAATTGATCACAAACCTAACTAAGGCTTAGACATTCGTTATTACCGGCATATTGAAATTTCCTTACAGACATTTTTACTATACCTCTATAGTTAATGGATTCTCTATCAAGAACGACGCCGGGTCCAGTCTAGTCTCTTAAATTAATGCGATAGCTACAATTCTTAAGCTATCTTAAAGTTCAGGAAAACAATATAATTTGTCCCCATTTAAACAAACAATAAGTTTCTCAATTTAAACACATTTCTAGTAGCCTGACTGATGCCGGTGATATATGCCTTGCTTACCATATATGGGATAATCATTATATCGTTTCCAAGGTTACTATATATCAAATCAAGCGTCCAAATTTAAATGCTGTCTTCTTCGCAGAGTAACTTAAATAGCATAGCTCCCTAATGGATGCGCCTTGAAGTAAAAACGTATACGTTGGACTCAATAAAAGTGAATTTTATCCAAATTACCACGATTAAACAACTTTTTAGCACCACTTACACCCCTTAACCTATCTGGTGCTGATGGTTGAGCTGTTACATTTTAGCTGTTACATTTTAGCTGCAAAACACTTTTGTAATCGTGAATGATTACAGGATTTACTGTTCAGCGTTCCACTTAATTCAGAGAAATCAGCGTTAACTGGAAGAAATGTGTGTTTACTGGAAGTTTTCTTTTTTTTCTTACTCTCTGTGAGCTTTCTTACACACGATAAAAGGTTATGCCCTCGGCGTACTATATTTGGTAAAATCGATATGAATTATGACACAGTGTTTCAAATAGCTTGTAAACCAATGGAAGTGATAGTCCGACATGGAAGTTGGTTTAAAACTTTGATCTCCAAACATTTCCTCTTTACACACACTTTTAAACGAGTGTAAGGTCGTTATTAAGCAGGACCAGTAAACTTACATTGCATACCGATAGACATTTAAAGCTGAGTGAGTGCCTACTTAGGACATTATCTATAGATTATACATGTACACACATCCTGGGTTACCATGACAACGGATGTAATGTTGAACTGCTTGCAGTTTCAATTAGCTCCATTACTAGCTCTACAGTCCTCTAAATCTTCACACAGTTTAACCTTGCAATAATAATCCAGGGAGTTGTTATTAGTAACCATGGTAACATAGCCGGCCGGTAAACAATATCCACTTTAGAGAGAGTATCGTATTATCGGTTGCTATGGTTCCTAACAAGATCAAGTTGGCAAAGGAAATTCGAAATGTCCCGCCTTCAAATTTTTCTCAAAGTGGGAGTAACACACTCCAAAGAAATGCTGAGTAATGAGTAACAAGGGTAGGGAGTAATGGGTGACACAGGTAATTGATGATGAGTAATGCTGAACTTGTGAACATTATCCCCTAAAGCCAATCAAACCCCTAATCTCGATCTCATAATTTCTCTATAATTTGTGGTGCAAGAGTCTGTACAATCGGCTACTTCTACTTTGTCTGTCACTTTAGAACCGATAAAGTGTACCGAGAATGAGGTCACCTGCACCTTCATTCTGTACTTTGTCGGGTTTAATTTCATCCGCTACTCGAGTACTTACAGAGGCAGCTTACAGAGTACTTACAGACGCAGCTTACAGAGTACTTACAGACGCAGCTTACAGAGTACTTACAGACGCAGCTTACAGAGTACTTACAGAGGCAGCTTACAGAGTACTTACAGAGGCAGCTTACAGAGCACTTACAGAGGCAGCTTACAGAGCACTTACAGACTTACGGACGAGACTTACAAAGTACTTTCAAGTTACAGATGCAGCATAAACCTGGAATAACAGGCCTGGTTGATTGCTCCTGATTACAAGATTATCTAACTTTTTGCATTCTCCGATTCCTCTCAACTAAGTTTGACCGTTACTAAAAAACTATAGCGAGTTATCACATTCACATGATGTTGTCTTCACTTCACAGTCATTTACTAACCATAACGTTATGAACTATTATCCAATAATACTGAAATTTCCGTTATGATATACACTAAATGGGCAGTGCAAGTATATTTGCAGTTGCTAGGGAGCCTGCCTGAGGGTTATTCTTAAAGTGCTCCATTATAATACACTAAACGTGCTGGAAAGCACTGCAGATACCATGGTGTATTGTATTGTCTACATTCAGTTGTAGAGGGGAATCGTCAGTAAATTGTTCGGGAAGTTTCGCTCCACCAATGTTAGCTGTTTATACTGCACAATGACAGCTGATTAGGAAATTAAACTATTCGGCTACGGTTTACATTTTGTGCCTTGAACTGAATTTGATGTACTTAACTGTCCTTTTGCGAATGTAATTTTGAACCTTAGGGTAACCCGCCGATTTTTAGTCCCGTTAAGCTACAGCACGTGCTGTACTTGGCAGTTGGACTACCTCTCCTCAGCATTCGGGTAGAGTTAAGAGACTTATCGGCAACTACAAGGTCAGATAAGATGAACCAAACCAGCTTGATAAAAAGCGGGCACATTTTCCCAAGAGTAGACATTCCAGAATCCAGACAATTCTGCTCCTTTGCAGACTTCCAATCTCTATCTATAGCCAAGTAGTGGGACATAACATAAGGAATTAAAGATTTTCACGATTTATGCGTGTGAGATATACAAATAGTTCTGCTGTTTATCCAGTAATCCTTACAAGAAGACCTGATAATCGGAGGCGTGATGAAAACTTGACTAGTAACACTCAGATTCGGAGAAAACATTGCACAAAACTTTTAGACGCCAGTGTGACTATTAAACGTGCTATTTCAAAACCTTATTTCACTTAAATTTCGACTAATATCTGGATTATGCGCAGTTTGAGTGTATGATTCGCTACTCGATAAACGGTCTTTTAGGGGCCCTAGAACTCTTACAGCCGAGTCAATCTTCCTACAAGCATGTCCCATCCATTTTCGAAACCAAGCACACACATTAGAAGCAAGGACAGATTTCAGGGCCAAACAAAAAGCTTCCATTTTGAGGAATCACCTTTTGAACGGAACACGCGGCTTTAAAATTGACGAATAAATCATATTTTGTTTCATTCACCGTGACATAAAAACTTGCGCGCACGTTTGGCGGTATAGTTGTAAAGTTTGCTTGGTTAGTGCCGCGCTCGCAGCGAAGTGCAGTGCATGCAGCCTGCTTTTGCAAGCACCATGATTTTGATGTATTTCATGCTGCTTTTTACAAGGAGACCTAACTTATTTAATGGGCAATGATTCGTAGTACGGCAGGCGACTGTGTAGGCTGTTAGAATTAAAGTTTTAAGGATTACAATTTCCAGGGACGTCTGCATTATACCAGAAACTCTGAGTCCATACCCCCGGACCAAACCAAAGTCTTCTAAATCGAAGAAGAAGGAGAGTAAGATACGGGAGAAGAAATCAGTGAAGTCTATGTTACCAAACAGACTTGGTAGACCACCCAAACGCCCACAACACCACGATGGAATTTACCAGTGTGAATACTGCACCCGAACTTTCCCGACTCCTCAAGGTTGATAAGTGATAACGGCACTTTTATTCATCTGCGAATTCAAAAAGTGAAACTATATAGCCTTTTATTTCTTTTCATTTGTATTTGCCGTGACAAACTAGAATTTTCCATTTCTTCTGATCTTTGTAACTAAGTTCCACTGCCTCAGGAATACAGTCCCACATTACTCTGTCTCACGCCAACATGCAAACAGACGAAGAGTTTGATCGATCCACTGGAATGCACAAATGTCAGTTCTGCAGACGTCTTTTCCCACAGGTTAGAGAATATCATGTTCTTGATCTATGCTCGTACTTAGTTCTATACAAACACGTATACTATAAGCAAGATGTCTTTGCTCCGAAAAATTCTTCTTGCATTCTTCTCCTTTGAACAACGTCGAATGTAAGAAAGATTGAATTTTAATAAGATTGATCTTTATTGTCATTTTAACATTAAATTCATTTTTACGTTATCTAAAAAACCTGTCAGGAGCATGGTCTAAAGACCCACATTTCCTGTACTCACCTACAGAAAGTTTACAAATGTCCTGAATGCGGAAAAGGATTTCCCAAAAAATACGCCATGATAAGACATCGATCTACCCACGTCAACAAAGACTTCATGCCGCAAAAATGTCCTTATTGTGACGCCATGGTCTCTGTGAGGTACGATGGGAGCAAATTATTCCGTAGTTAATCACGTTCAGTTTTATTGCATTGAACAAAGTGAAAAATTATAAAACTATTACAATTTTGAATCAAAGAAAGAATCTCATTTATGTGATGTTTTGTTTTTCTTAGATATTTCAAGTCGCACATATTTACTCGCCACCTGTACAAAACATACAAGTGTGAGGACTGTCATCAGACATTCAACGACCAGACTCAGTTCCACAAACATCTCTGGACGCATCCCATGAAGAAATACCGCTGTGAGCAGTGCCCAATGAGCTTCAACGCCAGCTATAAGCTTGAAAATCACCAAAAATCTCATGAGGTAAGGGAATAGAATTTATTATATTTGTGGTTTCTAGTGAGGAGGGAACCTTTTTCAGGTCCTCATTTCGGGCAAGCTCGTCTCCCAGTGGTGTGCACTCAATGATAACGGCCCTTGCTTATATATTATAAGGAGTTAACAATTATTGGTATAGCACTCATCTAGACAATGCAGAGGTTGTCGAATAATACCAATCTCGGTGCGGTGCCATGAATTTTCTGAATTAAATATCCGTCGAAATCGTGCTCGTTTTAATATCTGCTCCGTACTCACCATATAGCTTGTTTTGTTATTTCGATAAGGCAGAGACTTTTAACAAGTGCTTTTCACCAATAATATACGAGTCCTAAAATTTGAATTGGCGCCTTAGCCCTGTATAACAGAAAAACGTTTCAGGCGGACGACAAAACAGCCAAACGTATGAAACCAGATCTAATCCATCATGAAGAACAAGTCGAAGAGGAAGAAGTCATAGAAACTTCTGCAGAGGAGTACGATGAGGAGATCACATTCCAAGACGGAAGTCTTATTATCTCCTGAAGAGGCTTAAAGCAGCCAAACTAGTCATACTAGCTGTATGATGATTCTCAAATCCAGTGCGCATTGCGCTTAAGAATTAAAATGTGGGGTAGAAGAAAGCCCACTGTTGAGATTCTGAATTCTTAAACCTTGAGATTTTTAGGTTTCGAGGATGCGAAGGAATTGAAGAAATCACTTTCCCATTCGGAGCGCTAAGTCTGTTCCAAATTTTGCTTGCTTGCCTCGCAAACACTGGCAAAATATTTCTAACGCTACCTTAGGTTCGCAGATTTTTGTGCCCTTATTTATGATGACCAATATCTAAGTGAATTCTAAGATCAGTTTAATGATCTGTATTCGGAGCCCGCAATGTTCCCAATGTAGAAGGAGTAGATTATAGTTCAGAACTTGTGAAATTTGTGTAGAAATTTTCGTTTTTATGTTTATATATGTTCACATATATATACAGCATATTCATATTCATTCTTCGTAGAATATAACAGTATTGTCTCGCAATAGATAAAGGTACTTTCGGGGAGGGGTCACAAATTTTCGAAACTTTAATCTTGTGAAAGCGATTGACCAATAACTATAAGAAGCTAAGAACGACCAATAAGAATCTAGGACCAAAAAGAAGCTAGGACCAATAAGAAGCTAGGGTCCAATAAGAAGCTAAGAACCAATAAGAAGCTAGGACCCAATAAGAAGCTAGGACCAATTAGTAGCTAGGAACCAATAAGAAGATAAGAACGACCAATCAATATCGAGAAACGCTATCACGTGCTATAAATGATTTGTGACCCCTCCCAAAAATAATTTTCTCTATTGTAAATTTTATTTCAGCGATTAAGCGCGAACGATTGTGATGGATATTTTATCAAGCGTAAATTATACTAGACAAATGCTAATTTTAAGTGGGAATATTATTCGACGATGGTTTGTGTTTCTTATATATGATTATAGTTATACCATATGTTGCAGTTTGTGATTGTCACACAACTAAGCTACATTCGATGGCATGAATTTCTAAGACTTACTGTTAAGCGTTTCTATCTTAAAAGTTCAATTTAGAACTGCAGCTCTCCTAACTTTACTTGAAAAGCAATGCAATAGTAAATTAGCTCTAACACATGAATCAGAATACGCGTTAAAAAATCATTGCATATACAGTATAGTAAACACCAAACCAGAACAGTAATAGTATAGTATGTGCAAATTGTAAATAAATTAAAAATTAAAATAAATTATAAAATTAAAAGCACTTGTTTTACTTTTCTTTGTTCCTTGCCAAGGAAGAAAAGCCGGGGCTAATTGTTCCCGATCACGACTTCACTTGTAGGTTGATAACCTACTGTCGCGGCCATCACCAATCACGCGCTCTCACGCATTTCTGGACTGGCGAGAAATGACGCGCATCGGCCATTAACCGACTTCACACTTATATCTACAGTCTATGACTTAGAGTTAGCCTTTGGCCTTAACGAGATTACATCCGTTCTAACAAAACTCTCGTTCAACTTTGTGCTGCGAGAGTCGGGTGTAACACTAACTGCGACGAACTTAGCCGAACTGTGAACAATCCAACGCAACCTTGCCTGTTGACGAGATTATATCCGTCTACCGTTCTAACGAAACGATAGTTCAGCTTTAGCTGCGAGAGTCGGGTATCACTGCGACAACCTTGCCTTTGTCAGACGTTATCTGACCTGCTGCCGCGAAGGGGCCATAATTTTCAACATTGAAAATGGGCCGCAACGCTAGGCAACCTTGCCTGGGGACCTCGGCAAGGTTGGGATTGACTTGCTAAGCCAACATTTTGTTGTCGAGATGTTACCCGACCCGCGCGCGGCTCGCAGTTTTCTGCTCTCCTCGTTAGAACGTTAGACGTTACGTACGTTTTGGTACGTTTTGGAGAGTTTGGTAGTTCATGCACGGGTCAACTGCATCGTGTGCGTCCTCCCCCAGCTCAGCAGTGAGTTGTCGTTCTGCGGAGTGTATCCCGGAACTGGTGGAGTGTCTGGGTATTGCTCCAAGAAACGACCAAGACCAGCCTTGAAGCTTCCGAGTGTGGTGAGACTACGGAGTTCAGGTGATAAAAGATTGAATAGCTGAGCTGCTCTAACTCTAAAGGTGCTGTCGTAATCTGATCTTACTGACAGTTGGGCGCTCTTGCTCACAGCTGGGATTTCTGCTTTCAAACCATGCCTCTGGTGCATTTTAAAGGTGAACGGATATCATCTCGTCAAACATTTTGTCGCGGTGATCCCCTACTTGATTTTGATAATTGTTGCCCTAACCGGGCTGGCATCTAATGGGCCTTCAAACAGTATATATATTATTATAGTATCATATAAAATTTCACACAATATTTTATTAGAATTCATAAAATCATTGGTAATACAAACGGTAAAAAGTACAATAAAAGTAGATGGATAGGTAAATAATAAAATCAAAATGTCCACATTTCCACCCTCTTTTCGCTGTTTACGTATTCTAGCACTGGACTATTGCTACTAAAAGCTAAGTTTGTGAGTATCGGCTGA
>JH157226.1:38540-49563 GCA_000226015.1 Mnemiopsis leidyi
CCAGCTAGGATCACTTAACCTACACTACTTCAGCAGGACACCCAGCTAGGATCGGAGCCGGAAGACAGGGAAGGTACTTCTCCTCAGCTACACGGCTCCTCTAGCAACTCTAGTTCCATCTCAATGAGCAGTGTAGATGAGGAGTTTTTACAGGGACTCAACTTTGTCAACCATCACGTTGATCAGGGTTTGTACTTATTGGGGTTTACATGTTCGCTTATTTTACAACCAAATTTTGCGTCTGTGATGTCAATTGTGGAATTCTTGTATAAGTGTATTGAGTTTAAAGCATTTTGACAGTTTTTTGACATAAGCACAAAGGAACATTGACTTGCAGCATTACTGTAACTAAAAGATACTCAACGTCAAGCCTTTTTTTGTTATGTTTAGAGATTACGCATCTTAGGTGGTGCAAATTTGTCGGCATTAAAAAGAGAAGACGAATTTTTAAACGGATTAAACTTTCACGAGCCTCATCTGATGCATGTGGAAATGGATCCAGGTGACGCATTTTTATGTGCACGTTACACGCATTTTTATGTTAAGATAGTTTAGGAGATGTGAATACTAATTCATAAAATAATGCATCTCAATTGCCTTCCGAGTACAAGAACTTGATGATGTAAAACTTACAATACATCTTTCGACCTCCAGAGAGCAGTTCCTCAGCCGGCGGGAAAGACGAAATTACCCACGTCACAGACGACGACGACATTCTGTCGTCGTCAGAACAGCAGGTGTCGGCAGATGACGACTTGATGATGTCATCAGAGAGCGACGACGATGAGTTTTCCCTGGGGACTGTAGATATAACGGCGACCGAGGTATGGACAAGAGGGTAGGTCGGTTGGCGTGGCTGCTTCCCAATCCCCTCAATATCATTCTTTTTGTTTGGATATGGATTGTAGATGCCGGTCTTGCGGTTTTTGCTTTCAGTTTTTATTGCATCCTGTCGGCATCTTTTTGCGAAATCGCATTGTAATGAGAATATTTTAAGCACAAAATCTTGCTTCCACTTCCCGTTTTACAAACAAATTATATCAGATAAGTATTACCCAGTGTATCTTTACTACCCAGTTAGTATAACCAATGATTTAACCATGTGATATTTTCCGCAGGTATTTCTCGCAAGAAAACGTAACACGAGTACTGAATCTCGTGTCCAGACCAGATCTCTAAACCACAGCGGGAACTTATCGGACCTGCGGCGCTCCACCAACGACCTCTCCCTTACACCTCGCCCCCTCTCCGCCACACCTCGGTCTAAGTCTACCCTGACTCTCAGTCCGCTGAACACTTCTGAAGAGTCCACGTACAGACGACCAAGCTCTCTGGATACTGTTAGGTCCAGGAGTGAAGTTGTTCTTAATACCATCCTGGAGAGGGAGGATAGGGAGATTGATCTTGAGAGGAGTGTTCGGTACAACAATTTTGTTGAGATGAGTCATCATGATCCTACCACCATCGAATCGTTCGAGAGTCTATCCGGGGAGGAGCTTAACGGCTCTGACTATCAGGGATCTGGGTCAGATTTCGATGCTGATGAAGACCTCATCGAGAAGAAGGATCCTTTTAGAGAGTCTTTTATTGGGGGGTTCGCAGGGGGTTTCAGTCAGCAACGAGAGGAGTACCAGTTTTTTCCAACGAGTTGTGTCAAAAGAAAAACCCTGCAGAACTTTAACGTTGGTCCAGGCCCAACCACAGACATGGAAGCGACAGAAAATTCTGTGATTGAAACAATCAGTGAGATATCAAGCAAATCACAAAAATCTTGTACAATCGCTCGAAAATCTCAAGTTAAACTGAAACCATTACCTAAAATTAATGCTCACAATAAACCAAATTACTGTGGTTCTACAGCCAACCCAAAAGTTTCAAAAATATCAAGTAATGGGAACAGTCTATCGAAATCACCTCCAATCAATCTACCGGACTCCCAGCCACAAACTTTTGAATCACCACCAAATTCAAAAAGAAAAAACGTTCTCAAGCCCCCTTCCCAAACAAATTCAGTGCAAAAAGAAACATTGACAAAATTCAAAGACAGCCCCAGATCCATGACACAACGTTCAAACAGCTGCACTAATCTCAACAGCAGAACGGAAGAAATCCTCACTCGTTCAGGAACCCTGGACGGTTTCAACTCGCTCGACAAGACACGGAGCTATGCTGACATCACCTACACTCCCGGCAACTTCACAACCGAGTCTTCCCCCACCGTTGATGTGGCTGAAAAGTCTGTCACGGTTCAGAACTCTTCCCTGATAGCATCTCACGTCGAGCAACCATCGAATTCTAACTCGTCAGTTGAGGAGAGTTATCGTGGAAGAAGCGGAACAGAAACTTCTTCCAGCACTTTTTACTCCTTTTCTACGGAGTCACCGGAACCACCAAAAGTTATCCTCAACGGAAAAACTAGTAAATCCTTCATGACCAGCATGAGGAACAGTTTTAAAAAGTTAGCCTCGTTTCTTTCCCTGTCCAAGAACAAGGATGCGACTCTCAAACATCCTGTACCCCCACCCCAGCACACCAAGCCAGATCAGGGTCCGGTAGTGGGAAAAAATCGTCAATATGTACGACCAACCTCACCCTCCTTAGCCAAAGAATTCAGTCAGAGATCGAAATCTTGTGCGAATCTTCAAAGTTGTAACCTGGTAAGGTTGGAACCAGGTGCAAAGTACAAAAAGATTAACGAAGAGTGTTTTGTGGAAGCTGATCTTGACGAACCTCCAAAAGCTACATCCCAAGCGAACAAATCCTCCCGCAAAAAGGTGATGCCACCCTCCTCACTGATGTCTCACATAAACAACCACTACACCAAACCAGAACCAAATAGATTCTCCTCTACAAACGAGATGGGTTTTGGAAACTTGTCCCGAAGTAAGGCTCCTCGACAGTCCACCCCAGCAATCTGTCAATCCTCGCCAGGAACATTGCTTCCCTCGCCCCCCTCCCAGAGAAAACCTCTTTGGAGAGAGACCAAGGCGTCCAGATTAAGACTCAACCGGGTTAAAGTACCCTCCGGCTCAATGTCCGCTCTGAATTTGTAGTTCGGAACCGTTCTTTAACTTTAAGAGGCGCAAATTTATGAGTTATTGATTTGAATTTGTATATTTTCGATAGTTCGGAACCGTTCTTTAACTTTAAGAGGCGCAAATTTATAATTTATTGATTTGAATTTGTAAAGTTTCTGTAGTTCTGCACCGTTCTTTAAGACTAAAGGAGGCGCAAATTGTGATTTATTGATTTGAATTTGTTAAGTTTCTGTAATTCTGCAGCTTTGAGGTTGTATGGAAAATCATTTATTAATATGAATTTGTGAGAAATTTGATATATTCCGTCGATTTAAACTTCAGTTCTTTAGATTTTGTTTTATCCCCATATAAATGAATAAAATATATCTCGTAAAGTTCACAGAACACCCACAGCATGCAATGTATAACGTACATATTTAGTTGACTATGCAAAAATTTGGTTAAAGCGGCTCAGTTTTTTTTACCAATACGATCAAAATTATTTTGAAATCCTTTTGCATCGCCTCTCCCATTATCTTTAATGATACTAATCCTATTTAATCAGGACCACACTTAGCTGGCAATAACCTCAAATTTGCTTGGCATTTTGTCTGTATTTATAGCCCAGATTCTTTTGCGGGACACTGGCATGTATTTATAGCCCAGATTCTTTTGCGGGACACTGGCATGTATTTATAGCCCAGATTCTTTTACGGGACACTGGCATGTATTTATAGCCCAGATTCTTTTACGGGACACTGGCATGCGAAGGGACGAAGATGAAAGTCGTAGCTGTCGTCCCAGTCAGCAGAAAGACGATGAATTGCTACCACATCTTGACCTGAAACGATCAGAGTCTTTATAACACGAACATTTTTGAAATACTGTTTACTTTTTAGTCATCCGATGGGCATCCTCTTAGAAATGAATTTTGTCAAGGATGTCGCATCGAAAAGAAAAAGACGAAAGCTTTTTCAAAAAGCTTCTCTAAATCTAACGAAGAAAATATTTCCAAAAATTCAGACTCTCTTTTAGTCTCTTAAGCCTAAGGCTGACCTTCTTCGGAGAGGTTTAACCAGTTGTCCGGTACACCTGGCATCCACTTGACGGCTGCAGGATCCACCATATCCCCGTCTGTTGTTCTGAAGACCCCCTCCTCTCCTCTGTCGCTCACTCCTATCCACATCTGCAGAAGTAAAATGATAAAATGCTGCAGTTCCAGCTTTAGACAAACCTTTAGCCATCCGAGAATGGTTTGTAGTATAGTAGGGTTTTTAGTCGCTGTCCGAAGCTGCTTTTTACCCTCTGTGACAATCATCAGACTTTTCTGCCGACTATCATCAGACTTTTCTGCCGATTTAAGGGGACCGAAAAAACGCTAGGGAGTACTTACCCAGTAATCGTTTGCAAACTTTTTGCCGTTGGGGTCGACAAGGTAGGACCTCCAGGCGTCCTCCCTCATAATCTTCCTGTCCTCCTTCGTAGTGATTATACCCAGAGTCAGACCCTGGAATACAAATAGAAACAGATGGTTCATAGCTATTGTCGGGTAATTACAGAAGTTTTGTGAGGGTGACTACCTAACACCATTTTGTTGTTAGAAATGACTGCTTTTTGGTGAAATGATCAACTTATCATACTATTTGCAATCTGATCTGACTATAATATGCTCCTTACCTTTCCTTGACAGAACTTGAGAGCGTCATCCCAACTTTTATACTGCCAGACCATGCCGAACATTTGTAGTTTAGGATCTGAGCAGGGCTCCGAAGGGACAGACACGTCTACTTTTGCACGGGCTACCCGACCTGAGCAACAGTCTTCCAGCACACACTCGTACACGTCAATGTCTTTCTGAGACGGTAGTAGACTATGAGAGATAACTTTAATGTGGTATTTTAGGTATTTACATGTGTGAACGTCAACTCTACGAAGGTAGAAGGAAGACGTCCTAAAAGTGGGAAGACATCTTGGGAGTGGAAGGAGAATTAAACAAAAAATTATAATGGGTATTTGCGGAAAATTTATATGACTGGAAGGACTAAAATTTTGAAAAAAACAAAGTATAACTATACATCGATAAACTTAAGTTTTAGTAACACACTAGGCACAATAGGCACATTTTTACCTTGGTGACGTTGGGCAGGTAGAATATCGAACTTGTGACTGACATTGGTCCCATTCGGACTCTGTTTGGCCCTTTCGTCCAGTAGACATTTGGGGCAGGGGTACCTGACATAAAATGGTTTATAGATTCTACGAAGAATAAATTGTATTAAGTTCATGAATTTGGAACTCGGATTTTAAATTAGAAGTAATTCTCGCATCAGTTGTGTTGCGGCTACGAAAATAATTTTTACTGGGCGCTGTGTGACTCTTTCTATGGTCCCTTCCGATTGTTGTTAAACTTAAACTTAGAAACAACAATGACTGAGGTACCCAGAAATATAATTTTGTGATTTAACTGAATTAGACTGATCGTGGTAAAACTTGATAATGCGCAATTTAACTGTGATTTGTTGAAAAATTAAGGCTACATACCTGCACCCATGCACGTTAGCTTTAGTTCGTCTCCTAACTCTATATTTACTGTAGGATCTGGCTTTATCACGAATTTGGGAAATTCCCTGGAGCACTCTTTCAGCTGACCTTCTGGAATTCAAAACGCTATAATTCGTAATTGGCCGGTAGCTCAATTGGTAGAGCACTCATCTAGACAATGCAGAGGTTGTCGGATCATACCCGACTCGGCACGGTGCCGGCCCATGAATTTTCTGAATTGACTATCAGTGGAAATCGTGTCCGTTCAAATATCTGCTCCGTACACATCATGTAGCTTGGTTGATCCTTCGGCCCACCCACAACATAACACACCCGTTAACAATCAGTGCACACCTCTGGGAGTCGAGCTTGCTCGAAATGAGGACCTGAAAAAGGCCCCCTCCCCACTTGAAACCACATATTTAATTTCAAACAAGTTTTGCTACTGACAAGCACTGCCGACTGCTAGTAAAATTTTCTGCAATTGTTTTTTCTACAATTGTTCGAAAGTTCTATAAGATGAGGTACACAAAAACACTGTAAATTAACGAAATAATGTATAAGTAACAGTTAAAAAATGAGAGCCGATCCGTGAGCCTTACTTCTGGTACAAGCTACACCGTCCCAGTAGTGAGACTTAAAGCACGTGCAATTGAAAGTGCCAGGGAGATTGTTACATCTGGATCCTGGGCCACACACGGGCTTCCTTTTGTTGGCACACTCGTCTACATCCAAACATGTCCTGAAGCAGTGCCAGTTATATTCCTTGCTTGAGATGCAGTTTCAACGCATTTTCAAACAACTAAACACTCAGGAAAACGTTTGGAAGTATAAGCAATGAACTTGAAGATAAAGTTTACTATTGAGCTACAACTTTAAAAACTGATGAAAATGAATCTGCGTTTCTGATACCCGTTAGCCTCGCGGTAGCCCAAAGGACAGAGACAGCGGTATTTCTCGCTGTTGATATCTTTACACTCGCCGACACCACACGGCTTATCTTTGCACAAATCTCCTACTGCTGCGGGAGGAACGTACGTTATACATTTAATCCAAGTCCTGCAATTCCATCATTTGACAATGTTATATTTTCATACTCTTCAGTGTTAAAATCTTGATTCTAAAACTTTCTCCAGATAAATTATAGAAAATGATATATGCATTTTCCTTCTAAACTAAATAATATTGTTTAATATACTTACTTTGAGCTAACGAATCCGTTAGAAAAAGCATAAACAGTACAGGCAATAATTGCGCCAATTTCATTTTGGTAACGTAAATATCTAAGAACTTTCCTGCCCAATTTTAATTAAATTTATAACTAAATCATTAATAACTAATTTTTAACTGTTTCAAAGAATTAATGATTTTGATATGGACACAAAGTTTCGGACGCACTTTAAGTGTAACAAATTTAACGAAGGTAAGCAGAAGTTATGAAAAAGAAAACGTCTGTTGACTATCACTAAGCTAATTGTGGACTGTGACATGCAGGTGACAAATATGAAGTTACTTATACTATCGATCGTTGTTGTTGTTGATGGTAGTGTTTATCAACTTTATAGCTTTGAATAACATAAATTATAGTTATTGCGGAAAATCAGTATACACAAAAACCATCATGATCACATATAAATCGTGCTATATTTGCACCTATATGATGTCATTGCAGTTCAACAATCCGTGGTGGCTCATGTTTTACAGATTGTAGCTGATGTCATGGACTGAATAATTACATTGCAGAATCGTAACAAAGAAAATTCCGATGTGAAATTTCTTTATTTTGTTAGAATTGTACCAATTTCTTTCATTGTCTATTCTACCTCGATTTTTTGGCTATATTAAGTGATTTTGTAATTGTAACGGGATTATTCCTGCAAATATATGCGAGAACATTCGACAACCTTCAAAAATTATAAAATCGAAATACTGGGACCTAAACCGGGGACTTTTTTAGCGGCGGAATTTATCGGCAGAATAATCGAAAAGAAATTGGGCGGAACTATTCCGCCAAAAAATGGCAAAACAAATCCACCGTGGTTAACCTGGCGACACCATTTTGCCGTGGATCAAGTCCGCTGCGGAATTTTGCTGAATCATTCCGCTGCACAGAATACAAAATTACAAAAGGTAGTCGTACTACATTTCGCAGATATTGGCTATATAAATATTATGTGCACTTGTCACGGTGATACCCGACTCACGCAGCTAAAGCTGAACGTTTTGTTAAAACGGTAGACGGATATAATCTCGTCAAATGTGCACATAAACCATGTAAAAATGTTGTACAAATAATTTGCCTTGGGACCTCAGTTTTTGTTGCTCTGCGGAGGAGACCGTATAATAGAGAGAGCCACGCAGCGCCCGGAAACAAATTATTTCCGGACAACCGTGCAACGTCTGGGGACCGAAGGCGAAACGAAAGCAACGTTTGGCTACCGTGGACAAGTTCCTCGTTGCGGTTACACTCGAACCTCGCAGCTTCGCAGTTCGTTCGGTAGAACTAGAACATGAGAACGTTAGACGGATATCATTTGCCTGACGCCCCCAAATTTTCAAATGTGAAGATGGGCCGCAACGTGAGGCTAGAAGTAGATATCATCTCGTCAAACAAGTTCCGTGTCAGATTTTGTCAACCCGATTTAGCCTGACTTTGTGTGGCGGAATAAGTCCGCGGCGGAATCCACCAATTTTTATTCCGTCGACTTATTCCGACTCCGAGTTCGCGAGGTGATTGAGTTGACCGTTTTCGAGTTGATTTCCGTTTCGGACTCGGCAAACTTTTAGGCAGATTCGATCGGATCCGCCAGAGTCCACCAAAAGGGACGTTTTGGCGGACAAAGTCCGCTAGTAATGGTCCCCACCTTCGTCATTCGTACTTTTTGGCGCTGTGAGAGTGATACTGCCACTGGATGATCGAGCTCACTTCAAAGTTGATACACCGTTAATTATGCGATAGTGTGTTGCAATTTGGTAAACGACTGGGACAGAGTTGGGGATTGTTTGGGATTTATGAGAATTCACTTATTCATATTGGACCTTACATATCGTATATTTGAAGGGAACACAACTTGTCACTACTGAAACACAAGGAAATAACTTGTTGACGAGACTAGTATAAATACAACATTTGCGACCGAGTCACGCAATTGCAAGCGAGTTTCGTGTTCGTACCCCGCCTCGGCTAGAGATGTGAATCTCTATAATGTGACATATTTCAAACAAGGAACTGAAACAGTAGGATTCCGTGCAGGCCCAATTCTTTACACTCATGCCAATGTGTTTGTATAGCATTTGGTCATTTCACCAATCAATTAAGCCTTAAGTCAAGATAGAAGACCAGTTCAAAACTGACAGTCATACCACTCTAAATCGTCTAGATGAATATGACTATGTTTTACTTTTAACGATAATTACGTTAGAATTAAAAATCGTCCATTTTCAGCTTATAATGATAATCATGCACAAAAATCGTCCTTAACAGTCAACTTCAAAATTGATCTAATCAAAATTAAAAAAATTCTCGAATTTTTCTAAAATAGTGTAGTGAAACTGAAACGGTTAGTGAGTTTTATGGTAAACTTTACTTTAAAATGTCATCTCATCAAATTTTCCTCTTTCCCAATATATTGAAATTATCAGAATCAAATAGAATCAGTCAACTGGAAGAGCATAGCAATACTTGAAAATCAGCTACAATTGGACCGCTAATCGGCGTCAGATTATCTGTACTTGCCCGTTAACAAATTGATTTTAGATCATAAAATTCGCACAAAACTTAGGGACCTTAAACTTGGCCTAGAATTAAACTAAAGAACTAAAAGAAGGTACAACTGTAGCAAATTGATAATATAACTGCACCCATCATCATATATTGAACCAGATAATAAACCACAAGAATTTATCCTTATCTAACAGTTTTTAAGTGCAGTCTTCCAGCCATATCTCGATGTGATGGTTGATGTGCTGACCAGAAAACACTCTCGATAAGCCCAATGAGACGGACTTATAACAGCTGCCCTGCAGCCTGGATATTGATCACACCACTCTTTACACGCTTCGTCGCTTCTCAGCTGTCGTTGGTTCATCTTGTTGGCATCGCTAAACATTCCAACATTTTGTTTGTAGCTCGTGTATCCGCAATCTATAAAAAGTTTTAGTTGTTATTTATCGTACAATAAACTTTGTCAACCAAGAAATGCTTCTTAAGTCCTTAATTTATAGCAAATATTGGTATTTCACCTTATACATGGCAATAGAAAATTCATTTCAATTAAATTAAAAGATTCAGCCCAAATCTAGCTGCTTTTAGACTAGACTTACTCTGAAAATATCTCACGTCAAATCATTGGCGGCAGATCATCTTTGAGCTGTTAGCCATGCAAGTTTTGAAATTTGGAGCGTTTTGGAAAGAAATTGACGAGGGTAAATATTAAAGTAGGAATAATTCGCTTAGAAATTTAAGAAATCTAACTTTTGAGTTTACCTTGGTTACAGCTGTTTTTAAGTGCAGTCTTCCAGCCATATCTCTTTGTGATGGTTGATGTGCTGACCAGAAAACACTCTCGATAAGCCCAATAAGACGGACTTATAACAGCTGCCCTGCAGCCTGGATATTGATCACACCACTCTTTACACGCTTCGTCGCTTCTCAGCTGTCGTTGGTTCATCTTGTTTGCATCGCTAAACATCCCAACATTTTGCTGGTAGCTCGTGTATTCGCAACCTGTATAATTCGTGTGATATGAATACTTGAATGAACGACGAATGTTGTCCATAAAATGTGTTGATTACAAATTGCGATCTGAATTTAGACAATAATCCGGGATGCCTCAAATGGACTAGTGTTGTCCAGACGGGCTACTGGCCGATCGAAATAATATTCAGTCAACTGCCTAAGTCCATTTCGGAGAACTGCACGGCTTCCTCAGAGTGCTACTTAAAGTGGATTTAGAGTGCTTTCTGATTAGTACGTTCGAACTTCGGCATTGCTTAAGTCTTGGAATAGCTTAAGTCTTGGAATGCTCCCTTATGAGTCGAATGACACTACAAATACATATTAAACTACATTACAAGTATTAGAATATGATTTCATTGTTTTCGGAGAACAGGTTTATGACTTATGATTTAGCCATATTATAGGAAAATATTACCTGCTTCTATTGATCTTGACGCCAGTCCAGTTAAGAAGAGAATCAGAAAACATTTGCTAACAATCGGCATCATTCGGTTTATTGTCAGCAACTGTCAACTTTTCGACGCGCAGGGATCTTTTCGGAAATCACCCTAGTAATTTTATGGTATAATAACTTCAAAAAATGTAAACTATTCTTTAAAAGAAGCATCCTACGTATTTTAAGAGCTCCTCTGAATTTTTCCTGTGAAACCACCCTAAAAAAGTGTATTTCAGGTAATGATTATGAAATATTGCTTAAATATAATAACTTAAAATATATATATATATA
>JH157226.1:56429-67740 GCA_000226015.1 Mnemiopsis leidyi
GCTGGAAACCATATCAAGCTGTTGTAACAAGGACACCCAGATATTTTTCTGGGATGTTATCCGCAATGCCGAGTGGGAGGAGGTGAGAGATGTGGTGCAGAGACACAGCAAGACAGGGTTTCCAATGCTCTATTGCTCTCCAGACAAGAAATGTGGGAGAAGGTGGAGCAAGCAAAGTTCCGGTTGACCAAGTATGAGGATTTCACACCGTACATTCTGCCCGGTCTGAAAGTCCTGTCCAGGGAGAGCAAACGGAGGGATCCAGATACTGATAATCTGACCTATCCGCTATTTTGCAAACATTTTGCGGAGGGGAAAATGGCCTACGTTACTTTCTACTTTTCATTGCAGTAGAGACTAAAACATGATTAACCCGGTTTTTTAACATTTTACACGATTAATGTCCAATTTGATCATAAAAATTTTGCTTAACTTTAACCTTGCATTTCTTATAATTTACTTGTAATCTTTTTTACTTATAATCATGATCTTGTGTTCCTTATACATTTCGTAAATTAAGTGAATTTTTTACCCAAGGTCTTCTATTTTCTAGAAGCCATAAGCATTGCATGACTAGTTACTAATCAGATAAGAATGACCATTTTTTCTGTTTGTCACAACTCAGCTGATGGAACTAAGGTCAAACAAAAAATTTTAACGATTTAAACTAAGATTACAGCAATTTCTTTATTGTAACTTTTTGTATTATTGTACATTTATTATGATTATTGAAATCATTTTACATTTTTGGTGATTACTAAGTTCCTATCAATAATTGCGGACAATGAATTATCAACGATGTAGTGATATACTTTCTTTCCATCGCTGACAAGCTGGCTGGCTGACTCACTGACTGACTGACTCACTGACTGACTGAGTCACTGACTGAGTCACTGACTGACTCACTGACTGACTCACTGACTCACTGACTCACTGACTCACTGACTGTGTCACTGACTGACTCACTGACTGACTCATTGACTGACTCACTGACTGACTTAATGCAACTGACTGACTGGCTGACTCAATTATGTGATTTCAATTCGTACCAATTTATAACTCTCGGCTAAATAATTCAAACTTCCCAATAGCAAAGTTTTTTCACAACTATGTCGCCAAAAGACAATGACGCACAAACGAACTACTCAAGCAAAGTCTTCAACGACATGTGGGAGGATTTGGCTCCCGGTTACTATAACTTCGGTCGATTCGATCCCAACACGGACATCTCGACCATAACGAACTTGGTAGATGGCAATGAGAACATGGTGCGCTACATAATCTCCCAGTTAGGGATCACCAAAGACTCCTACCTCCTAGATCTTGGGTGCGGTAAGGGGATGTACACCGTCAGGATTGCCGAGATTACAGGCTGCAAGTTTGTAGGAGTGGAGCTGAACAAGGAGTACGTGGAGCAGGAGTGTAAAGAGTTGGCGGAGAAACACGGGGTTGCTCAGCAGGGCGAGTTTGTGCAGTCCTGCATGGCGGATATCCC
Organism: Mnemiopsis leidyi; assembly: GCA_000226015.1. Classification (NCBI taxonomy): domain Eukaryota; kingdom Metazoa; phylum Ctenophora; class Tentaculata; order Lobata; family Bolinopsidae; genus Mnemiopsis; species Mnemiopsis leidyi. The sequence goes on from JH157226.1 coordinate 57,925, forward strand.
TGAAAGGATCAGAGGAGGACACTACACCCATATCATATCTCTCGGGGCGGCCTTGTACGTGCATGATAAGATGGACAAGTTGCTGGAAACCATATCAAGCTGTTGTAACAAGGACACCCAGATATTTTTCTGGGATGTTATCCGCAATGCCGAGTGGGAGGAGGTGAGAGATGTGGTGCAGAGACACAGCAAGACAGGGTTTCCAATGCTCTCCAGACAAGAAATGTGGGAGAAGGTGGAGCAAGCAAAGTTCCGGTTGACCAAGTATGAGGATTTCACACCGTACATCCTGCCCGGTCTGAAAGTCCTGTCCAGGGAGAGCAAACGGAGGGATCCAGATACTGATAATCTGACCTATCCGCTATTTTGCGAGCATTTTGCGGAAGGGAAAATGGCCTACGTTACTTTCTACTTTTCATTGCAGTAGAGACTGAAAGATGATTAACCCGGTTTTTAACATATTACACGATTAATGTATAATAATTTGATCATAAAAATTTCATTTTATGTATTTACAATCTTGTTTCTTATAATTTACTTATAATCTTCTGTTTTAAGTTTTGAGTTTTAATTTAGTTCTTCTGCGTAGACTTATCAGACATTTACAATGTTCTTTGTATCTTCTTCGGGTTTGTTTTAAAGTTAGATAGTAATGATAATAATCTTCTGTTTCTCACAATTATAATTCTTTTGCGAATTTGCCAACCCTAGGCTTTCTACTTTTTAGAAGCTATAAGAATGACCAGTTACTCCGATTTTTGCATTTGGAAATTCAGCTGGTTTTTACACGTTGTTAGACATATGGGACATCTTCTAACATTAAGTCTGGAACTTTTTATGACTTGCTAAAGAGCCGGCTTGGGACCACTAACGAGTTAAAAGCTACTTCGGGAACGCTTAAAAACACTAGAAATATTTATTGAGAACCAGCAAAGAACCACCTAGTAACAGGCTAATAAAGATGCCTTGGAGATCTGAAAAACCACTAAAGAACCAGTCAAGAACCGGCTAAAAACCGCTTTAAACCGTTTAATAACCGCTAAATTATAACTGGCTAAGAACCGTGATCTACAATGACATATTGTTGGATTTTTGGAAGGGGTCACAAATTTTTATCAATCAGAAGCAAGGAAGCACCTGTAGCATCTCATTGGTCACATTTATGACCCCTCCTCAAAATCGGAAGGCTTTGTCCTTCTTTACTATAATATTAGTGCTTTTTTTCTAACCCTAACCCTAAGTCAAACCATTACCCTAACACTGATGCTAACGTCCGGCGAAATTTCTGGAAATGGCCTGGCAAGCTAACCCCACAAGACTACCGCAGATAAAGTCCGCTGTGAACTGACCACGAGATAATCTTGATCCAAACGCGAGAGTCGATACTTTCGTGGACAGAAAGTGACAAACAAAAAGTCAAAACACGTCATTCATCAACCAGCGCATGAATTTAAGGAATGAAAGGAATGTTCAAGGAATGAAAATCATAATAAACCTAATTAAATTATAAATTATGAACCATTATCACAGCACGCTAACCGATCAACCGATTTTAAAATTCGTCAGAACTGTCTTTAATATTTGATGACGAGGTTTAGTACAACTAATAACTAAAATCATGCTAAACCAGGAGTAGAAAGAAATATTGAGTCTCCTTCATAACTCCTGATCTTAGAACACATGTTCACGTTGCAAAACATAGCAATAATCACACGAAAACTCGGAATTATTACAAACGTTGGGTTATATAGCGGGAATGGGAGAGGTAAAACAGGTAAGACAGGGCTATCTCATAGGTCACGCAGACTGCCTAACCGGTATTTCCAGTATAAAAGTTGTTGCGATCGTATTCGTAGCATTGTGACTCTAGATTTCTGTCGCAACAAACTCATCAAGTACAGCTTTTAAGGTTGATTAAGCTTCTGATATCTATTATTGGAGTTACCGGATTTTAGTGGAATGTGTGCAACTCTGCTTTTTTTACACGTTCTCCGCGTCTTTCCGATTGATAGAAGCCTATATTTACCAATAAGGATTTTAACTCATTCACTTTCTAAAGGTAGTATATCTTTTCTCCGTTGCAAGGAGAGCAGCTATTACAGTAGGTAAGATACATATTGCAGCCTTAATATTCTCTCTAGTAATTAGTGACCGTTGGATGTCCTGGATCTTTCAGTACGATGAGAAGTACGTATGGTACTGGGCTTGAAGTACGTACTGTACAGCTATTTTAAAAAGTACGTGCTTCTCATCTTAGATCTTTAAGTCATGAACAAGAGGATTATGCTATGACTTTAAACCTACGAAAAAATATATGAAAAATACCATAAACCTGTTTTTGAATGTTCCATCTCCCAAGGTGCCATGTTATTAGCATTTTCAGCTATGGTGGTTACTTGGATGGATAACTATCAGTCTGGTCTAAATAAGACCCCAAATCCCCGACACTTGCAATTGGGACGAAATCTCTACCCTTTAGTGTCTAGTAACCGGGAAGTGTGGAGGTCACAAGTGAAATTATGGACTTTGAGAACAAGAAGCTCCGAGGATTAGATTTTCGTGGATAAGATCCATGCTGTACTCATTCAACTAGGCCATGATTATAAAGTTATATCAAGGTCATTTTAGAGGCAAGAGGGAAGAGTTTCCATTAATGATCTCGTAAAGTTTGGACCGGTGGCCGTTCATTCTTCCATGCAAATTGTTCACATATCTACCAATTACACATCTTTTTGCAAATGCAACACTGGACAAGGTGAATGATGTTTAAGTTTTACAGGTTCCAGGTGCCAACCTTACTTTTCGACCGTTGACAGTGTTTGACTCTTTGTTTAAGATCATGTTGCAACATTTGCAATTCTTCTTTCTACGAGGTTCCGTTCTTCTTAACAAACTGAAAGAGTCTGCTTTTTTCTTCCTTGCTTGATGCAAGAGCCAGGGTCTTTAGGGCATTCACTTTCACTGAAACTAAGAGTGCTTTTTAGATGTGGCTCGTATTTTTGGACTGCATTGACCAAGTCATCATCACTACAGGCAAGAGATATCACATTGCGCATCACCTATAAGGAGGAATCAATTTTACAACGTGCATATCATATCATATATCAATTGTGAAAAGTAAAAAGTTATAGCAGCAGCAGCACATAAAAACCATTGACCAATGGTATACATTATAGATTTAATATTTACGCTTTTTACTCCGTACTTGCTGCGAAAAATTTGAAAACGAAGTTTTAATACAGCTTCCGAATTGTAACCGGGTAATCCTCTAGGGCCGATCTAGTTACCGTGAACCTATTTATTAGATTTCATTATTTCCTTTTCTAGCTTTTAGAGTTTTACGTTCACTCGAGCAGTTTTTTTAAATCGAATTTATCATTAATTTACTCATACTAAAATACAACAACGGTTTATCAGGGTATTATATTTTCAAACAGGATTCAATCTTAATTAAATCTTTTGCCATCAGTATATCATCCATGATTTATTGCGATATAAGGTTACTAGCGGAGAATATTTCCAAACTTGGAGTTATCAGAAAATTAGATTCGGAAAAATATGGGCACTGTTAACCAAGGACAAGTTATGCACCGATACCGATTACAAACGACATGTATCATTGAATCAAAGGGTCGAGAATATTCTCTGAGCGTGGTCAAACTAAAAATAGCTGTACGTTAAATCTAATATTATTAATTGAAAAAGTGAGTAATTGTTCGTTTTGTTAAATGTTATGAGTTGACTGCCCTGTTTTTGTCTGTATGTTTGAGGTGACGAAGGTTTTAGAAACTTAAATAGTTTTTAAAAAGTTAACCATATATCTGCTCTGAGACCACAATGTCAAGATTGCAGTTCAAGTGTAAAACTCTAACACGTGACACGTGACATAGTTGGATTAGCTGATTAGGGCCACCAGTTTGCAGACTGAAAGTACAGGCATTGATTTATACAAATTTCCCTTATTTTTACATATAATTTTATCAAATCAGAAAGATTATCAGTGTAACTGTAACGACAAAAATTGCTTCAAATAATCTGATAATTGGTATCATAATGGCGTACACCCACATTTAATACTTTAACAACATCAGCAACACATGACTTCTCATTGTTCTTAGATTAAATCCAAACTATTACAGAAGCTGCATTATTTTATTCTAAAGCATAATTCCACTCAGAAGAACTTTAATAACGTTAACTTCCTTCATAAAAGTTTCTTGCAGTAACATCATTCCTACTCTATGTTGCTAACTAGAAGATTTGCCGCGTTTCAACATAACATAAATTCAAGGCATCATCATGACGGACTACCCGGGCTTTATTTTATACTTTCACAGTACGGCAACATTGCCAGGTAAAATCGTCATTTATTCCACGGCTAAAATCGAAAATACTCAATTTCAACTAGCCGCACCGCCATGACTGCAAGCCGCCAGATAAGTAACCCAAAACGTCGCACCCGGACACCGAAACTCACACATTCAGTGAGAACTTTTTTTTAACTTCCTTCATCTGTGATTCTTAAAACAACAACCTTAGTTTTATTATTTACGTTGAGGTTTGTTGCTGCAGAAAATTTGGAACGTTTTAACATTGACCGGTTTAAAGGGTAATTATTCTTTAAAAAGTTTCTCTCTATATATTTTTATAAGTATAACTGTTTATTTTATAAGTACTGTTTATGTTTTGTTGTAATCTTGTCATTTTTACCGTTTTACAGCTTAAGTGCCTGATTGACACTCACTCTCAAACCCATCCGGAATCACTCTTAAATCAAACGAGCCTAAATCTAGCTAATTCTTTACTCGCAAATAAATAATTCAGATTTCCTCTCAGCAAAGTTTAATTCAAAACCATGTCGACGGTAAACAAAGATGCACAAACTAATTACTCCAGTAAACTCTTCAACGACATGTGGGAAGATTTGTGCCCCGGTTACTATAACTACGGTCGTACCGAACCCAACACGGACATCTCAACCATAACAAACTTGGTTGCTGCTAACGAAAACATGACACACTACATAATATCCCAGTTAGGGATCACTAAAGACTCCTACCTCCTAGATCTTGGGTGCGGTAAGGGGATGTACACCGTCAGGATTGCCGAGATTACAGGCTGCAAGTTTGTAGGAGTGGAGCTGAACAAGGAGTACGTGGAGCAGGACTGTAGAGAGTTGGCGGAGAAACACGGGGTTGCTCAGCAGGGCGAGTTTGTGCAGTCATGCATGGCGGATATCCCCGATCGGATCAGAGGAGGACACTACACCCATATCATATCTCTCGGGGCGGCCTTGTACGTGCATAATAAAATGGACAAGTTGCTGGAAACCATATCAAGCTGTTGTAACAAGGACACCCAGATATTTTTCTGGGATGTTATCCGCAATGCCGAGTGGGAGGAGGTGAGGGATGTGCTACAAAGGCACATAAAGATAGATTTTCCTCTGCTTACCAAACAAGAAATGCTGGAGAAGATGGAGCAAGCAAAGCTCCGGCTCACCAACTTTGAGGATTTCACACCGTACATTCTGCCAGGTGTGAAAGTGGCGTCCAGGGAAAGCAAGAGAAGGGACCCAGATACCGATAATCTGACGTATCCGCTCTGGTGCGAGCATTTTGCGGAGGGGAAAATGGCTTACGTCGCTTTCTACTTTTCATTGCAGTAGAGATTAAGACTTTTTGATAAACTGGTTAAATATATAATTTGATGATATATGGTTCTATGGAATAGTCTAATATTTTTACTATTTTTAAGAGACTGAGTGCATGCCTGTCTTTAGCTTGGCAGGAGTGTGAAGGGGGTATACGAGGAGTGGGGATGGGCTGCTATGGAGACAAGATATATCCTTAACCTTAATCCAAAGAAGACAGCTTACAGTTATAAGGCACGGTCCCGCTCTGTTTAGTGGATATCAAAGTCTGCCATAAATTCGTTGGTGATACTGACTGGTAATTGACAATTGTGTGTACTTGAATTTTCCCCGTTTGAGGAGTAAGGATCTCTCTAGTCTGAGGGTACCATAGGCTTGTATAAACTTTCTGACCTCATTCGCTTGAAGTTTGAAGATAATCATAAATTCAATAGTGTCGATTTGTGATATATCGGGAATACTCTCCATGGCAGTAGCAACCGTCGTTATTCGGAGTACTGGTGCTTGTAGTTGTAATCTTGTACTTTCGGAGTTTTGTTGCATTTATTTTGGTGAAGTGGATCTTATAAAATTGTTACAGCAGTAGGGTTATTATTCTAATCTCTAAAGTACAGCTTTGAACTGCGAGAGTGCTGCAGAGTCAAGTTTTGGAAGCGAGTTATGTGCCCGCCTCGGCTATAGCTGTGAATGTCCTTGCTGTATTGTATGTTAGACAAGAAACTGAAGCAGCTGGCCGCTGGGTTATGTGCAGGCTCAATTGTTTACACTCACCTTAATAAATATAATATGTTCGTTAAATACATTCTCTCGATCTAATAATAATAAGTGTTACCGCGACAAGCGACACGAAACGTTTAAACGTATAAAGCACTGCACTTACAGCTTTTTGACCAAATTCGAGACAAATAAATTCGCTTCTTTTCTTATCTAAATAACTTGTGCTCATGAAGAGATCACACTCGTTTTACAAACAGCTAATTAAATACACAGACTTTGTGGGTCACGTGATCTTTTCAACAGGTATAATGCTACACTAGTTCTGTATTTTCTGCAGTGCGGACCCGAGCCAACTGTTTTGAATTTGTGAGACTGAAAGGCGATATATAATAATACGCTGTCGACGCGATCACCAACCCGACACCCTTAAACCTTTTTTGCTCTTTCTTTCTGTGCACGTAGATGAAATTTATCAAAGAAATTTTCCAATTTGGCTGATTTGGGCCAAAATTTCGATTGGCTTTTGGTAAAATAATCATTATCACTAATGATAATTCACAATAGTGCATCGAAAAACGGGCTATTGGTATAGATTAAATCAAGAACGCAAGCGCGCGCGCTGAAGCGCGTTCGATCATCACAGTGAATGTAAAACTTGACTTTCACAACATGTTTTTTATGTTTGGCGATGGCGCACTCCATAGATCCAAATATGTATTTCTCAAATGCCACAATCCATCCGCAACAAGGTGGATCGGCATCAGTTATCCACAGCGTACTTTTTTTGAGCCAAACCACTTGTTATAATACCAGGTCCGAATCCGTCAAATGTCACACATGTGACAAAAAGTGATGTTTTCAAAACATCCCCGGACGAGGCCAATATGGGCCGCATTTATTTGGTATTAATGGCAGTAGTAATCCTACGAAATTTGGAAGTGATTGGCCGTCTGAAAGTGTGATCTGGGCGTGGTCTTAAAATGGCACCACTATCAAAAAAATTGACACCAGCTATCCACAGAGAACTTTTATGAGCCAAAACCACTTTTTATAAAACCAGATCGGTAGACGACGCCAGATCGGTTGACCTAGTCAAGACTTCCGTCTACAGTGAGTTTGGGACGAATCGGCCAAATGTCACACTTTTAACGTGACACATGTGACAAAAAACTTATGTTTCCAAAACATGCCCGGATCGGGCAAATATGGGTTCGGTATTGATGCCAGTAGTTATCCTAAAAAGTTTGGTGATGACTTGCCGTCTGGAAGTGAATACGGGAAAAATACTGTACGTAGAACTGCTAGCATTAAAACTACAATATAAATCTATAATAATTTTAAACATAAATTCACCTTAATGAGTTATGATAAAATCATATGTTTATGCAATGTTATGTACATTCCAAGATGAGATGTACATTCAAACCGAGTTACAATGCGCTTTGGTATAGGGTTGTGAAGCTAGATCCCTAACTTATGAAAATCGACTTTTTATGCCGCATTTTTATGGTAACTTTACATTTTTTCACACAAAAACTGACATAATTAAGCTTGTGAATAACGTCAGGGCAAATCCTTTAGTATTTTTGATTCCTTGGAGTATTGGCTATCGCCTGCTGTAAAGATACAGCATACTTCTAAAGAAAAGTTTTGGCGACAAAGCTTCAAAGTGGCGTACCCCTTTACACACGCTTAAAGAAAGAGGAACTGGTACCATGCTCTCGCCCGGGGGTGACAATACTCACTTGATGTACTAAGGAAAAATAAAAAGAACTATACTTAAAGAATAATACTTCCGTAGACTGGAAATAATTAACAAAAAGTACACAATAGCGACTAAACATCAACCAGTACGTAAATCAAGAATAAAATTCGTACATACTTTATTACTTTACTGCACAGTGCACCCTCATCATAAACACAATACATAAAATAAATCAACTAAATGCTTGAAAATTTTGTTTTAATATATATTTTATCCTAAAAAACTAAAAGGGGTTGCAGCGATAGGTCATTAACCTATTTGACAATGTGATAAGATAAATGATCTGTGTGATAAAATAAATGATCTATTTTTTGCAAAAATTCAACATTTTTAGAGAAGTAAATAAATATTTGTAGGTAAGGTATAGAGGTGCAAAACAAAACTCCGGAATGTCTTATAACAAGAATGGTGCCCGCTTAGTTTGGTCTCAGGCGGACGCTAGATTTCCATTTCTCTTTTAGACTAAATACCGCTAAAAACATAAATAAAGTTGCAGCCATTGTATGCTAGATACTGTGATGAATGATGATATGAATTTACTACGAAGTTGCAGTTATTGTAAGCTTCTATCCTGTTCAACAGCTAACTGAGAGTTTAACTAACTAGACCCTAGCTAGACGGAACGTATCTATATTGCGTATCGACTGTTAATGGTCAACATATTTGTTATATTACCAAGCACGAGCGTTGACCCTGAACCACAGTCGACTTTCGACGCTACAAAGTCTAGTATAGGTGAAACTGAAAGATACGAACGCAGGCACACTTAAATGGTGGCAACATCGCGTCAAGAACTCAGCTGAGTGCTGCGCGTTTCTAAAACTCTACATGATATAGCCTTGCGGAGTTTAACACATACAGGCCTCTGTCACACCGGACACCACCAAATTAACCTACCTACCTACCTACCCAACCCACAACAAAATCCGACCTCGTTAAACCATCTACTTTACTTCTTTGGTGCTTTTCGGAGATGTTTAAAACAGCCACCAAACTGTAATCTTCTAGCTACTGTAATCCTATTGGAAAACTTATGTGAATTCGCCATATTTGACATTACGTATGGAACAGGAGCAGACTCTCAGCACATCTAAAATAAAATAAAATCAGAAAATGTTATTTAAATTCCTATTCAACACTCTCAAAGCTATAAACGACCTAAATATAAATACAGCCTGATCTACAATCTGTTATATATCCGACTGTGTGTTTTGTAATCAGCACATCTCCATACTGGGATGAGTCGGAGGATGAGCTCCAACTTTCAACAATATAACAACTCTATCATTTAATTCGATTTAGCAGCATTTCTTCTTGGTTCTCTGTTGGGGCGTGTCAAAACTGTCGTCAAGACGAATATTACGCGTGGGGGCAGGCGGGCATCTTATCAGCGCCTCCGGAACGGTCCTACCTGGATGTTACCATGGTTACGGTTTAACAGAATGTTACATCTTATCAGCGCCTCTGGGACGGTCCTACCTGGATGTTACCATGGTTACGGTTTAACAGAATGTTACATCTTATCAGCGCCTCTGGGACGGTCCTACCTAGATGTTACCATGGTTACAGTTTAACAGAATGTTACATCTTATCAGCAACTCTGGGACGGTCCTACCTGGATGTTACCATGGTTACGGTGTAACAGAATGTTACATCGTTATCAGCACTCTGGGACGGTCCT
>JH157226.1:67750-91170 GCA_000226015.1 Mnemiopsis leidyi
ACCTGGATGTTACCATGGTTACGGTTTAACAGAATGTTACATCTTATCAGCGCCTCTGGGACGGTCCTACCTGGATGTTACCATGGTTACGGTTTAACAGAATGTTACATCTTATCAGCGCCTCTTGGACGGTCCTACCTGGATGTTATTATGGTTACGGTTTAACAGAATGTTACAGTGAAAAATGCCAAGTTGAAGAAATACGCTACATATGTGTGGAATGTTACGTTTGGTAGGAAATTCTTAGCAAGAAGGATGCTACACAAAAACTCTATAAAATAGACACTCCAAAATCTATTTTAATATGAAGCTATTTCAGATGTATTGTACTTGAAATAATCCAAAAGATTAATCCAGGAGTCTACAATCGCATCAACCTATAAACCTTGACCTTATCTTATCAGACAACATTTTGTACAGAGTAGGTTTACTAATGGTGTGATGTATACATTGTGTACTTATATCCTTTCCTAGGCCGATATCTCGTCTTTTCTAAAGTTCTCATGTTTCTTACACACGTACATAGAGACACATGCAATTTGAGAACCTTGTTTTTTCAGCGACGACAAAAACGTGATATGTTAACATCCTTTTTCATTTTACGTCTTAAGATGTTGAATCTGGAATGTATTCCACTTTTTATTTATGAAAATTCATTTCATTCCTGTTTTGCACCTTAATCTAGCAACAATTTTCACCCTTTTTGGCACGTACATAATTCATGATTCCATTAAGAGTTTGCTTAAGCCAAGTAGAAAATTCGCGTGAAAATATCAAAAAAGGTGGATCTAATGCTAATAAGAAAAGTAAACTAAGAGAACAAACATTAAATGCTTACAGATGTGAAGAAACGCATCCTCGATGTTTTCTCCAGTTTTAGCTGAAGTTTCGAAATAAGCGATTCCGTGATCATTGACAAAACTTTCTATTTCTGGAACTGAAACCTAAATATTTTTTATACAAAGTTTATTTCGATGCGTTTTAATGTGGCAAGAGTCAATACTAATGAGGCGTGCGTGTGACATGGCGAAATATGAATAACCCCACGGGCCACGATATGTGTTGTTTTTTTATTTGAAGAAACTTGCGAAGTGTCGAAAACTCACCTTTCTTTGAGGTGATAAATCCGCTTTGTTGCCCACCACCACTAGTATCATGCCATCAGTGCCAATGTCTTTCAATTCTTCTATCCACTTGCCAAGACTTAAAAAGGAGTTCTGAAAATAGATACATGGATTAGAAGATATTGTTATAGAAGGATGGAGAAAACCATGTTATTAATTGGTCAGATTATAGAGAACGGTATGCGTGGGGAAAAGTCTTAAATTTTCGATGATAAAACACCTCATTTCTCAAAATTTATTGGCACTGCCTTAGTTTTGGGTTGTGAAATACTCCCAAATGGTCCAATGGATACAGATTGACCAAAAACAAAGGTAGGAGCATTAAATTTAGAGAAACAGGGTTAGAAATTTGAGACACCTCCCCACGAATACCGTTCTCTATTAATTGGATATAAAATATGAAATGGATTTAAAATAAATACGAGAATTTAGGTACAAGTATTGCTTTAGCAATGGTCTCAAAATACTTAGGACAAACAGAAGTGAGGCTTCATAGCAATACAAATTGTAAAATATAACAAAATCGTCTGTAATAAGTTTACAATTGATCACCGAGTTCGAGTTTAAAAAAGAACTAACACCAGGATGTAAGTTAACAAAATAAAGAGATGAACCAGTAGAAATACCTCGTAGGTAATGTCGAATGCCAGGATGGCTGCAGCTGCACCGCGGTAATACATAGGCGCCAAACTTCGGTACTGCAAAGTTATTTTGATTGAATATTGGCAGACTACCAAACAATCTTGAAGATTTAACAACGCGGTAGTCAACTTTCACTGCGTCGTTCACTGAGGCAATGAAACGAGGAAAAAACCTTTGAAAATGTTTTCCTTATCTTCATTTACTTGACATAGGATTTTCGACACTCTAAGTTGCAATATAATGAATAACATTCTTTTTTTAGAGATACAACCTAATGTCTAAAAAACTGACTTGTTCTTGACCAGCAGTGTCCCAAATCTGGACTTTGTAAGAAGCCTTTTCTAAATTCACAACTCTAGCGATGTAAGATGCCCTGAAGAGAGATTAATTTGCTAAAAAATGAATAAAATAGCTGCTTAAAAGTGTCTCTGAAGGTAAAGATATTTCAAACAGTGGCCAAATTCGTTTTACTATTCATTACACGTCCTGTCTTCTCTATGTCTTACCCGACATTTCATACTTCATTCTTAATTTTTTAATTTTATTTTTCGGTGATTTGCTGTACAATTTTGTGTTTGAAACGTATTTCATAAAATATCTGAACTTACCCAACATTTCCATAAACTTACCCGACCGTTGGATGGTCCATCTCTGTGAAAGTATCTTGCACAAACCGCCGGGCTATGCAGCTCTTCCCCACACCGGAATCCTGAAATTTAGTAGTACATTTATTGTACATTTGTTGTACATTTGTTGTACATTCAGTTGTACATTCACTTGATAAATTACTTGTACATTAACTTGCAATTTCTCAGTTTTATGGGGTTAAACATTTTTCACACGGTGCAGTTACTTGTGCATTTTCTGGTGCAGTTACTTGAAATTTTTTAAGTTTTATGGGGCAAGGGGTTGAGCATTTTCCAGACGGTCAAATTTTTGGTGTCTAGTTCGACTTTGACCTTTTTCAATGTGTTGGGCACATTAAGATGGTATTTCGGCTATGGTTTGACTTCCTTAAAGGTTAAGCAATCATTTTTCATTCATTTGGTTCAATCAAGTACCTTTTTCAATAAGACAAAACCAAACTTTGTTTCAGCCGGCATATAGGTTGAACTACAAAGGTATGAATAATAACAAAACACAAATAATTATATCGCCACTTTATTTTGATAACTTCAAATGTAAGTAGCTGGGTCTCTTAGCTAAGCACTAACGATTGAAAACTGGGGGGATGGTGTATCCATCGCACGACAGAATATCATCAGATGTTCATGTTCGATAGAATTACATATTACAATATTGGTACTTCATTTTTAATAGCTAATAAGTATCAGTTATTTCTGTCCGACAATAACGTACAGGGATGACCACTTAAATATGCTGCTCATTCTGTACAACTAGGTTCCTATAAACGATCCAAGGTCTCATAAAACGAAGAAAAGTTTGTTAATTCGTCCCAGATCGGGAGACTATAACAATCGGGTTCCAAGCAGATGTCAGTACTGGCATGAGGAAGAAGCAAAGGAATTTTATATTCCGTGCCAAAAGTTTGAGAAATGGCAGTATGCTAAGAACTAACGTTATCAAGTACACCAATGTTCATCAGAAGAATCGTCTCACAAACTTTCATGTTCAGTTTGAGGTGGTGGTTCAAAGAAAAATACGTAAAAGACTGTACTTATCGAGAAGACCACGCCCAGTTGCATAAAGATGAAGTTTGTCAAGATGGAGCTTGTGATGAAAATGTTCAACAAATCATCGGACAGAAGTTGTAAAAGGACTAACATTATGAGCAAGATCATGACGACCAACATGTTGGAGACTAGGAAGAAGCCCATGAAGATGATTCCTATGGTGTAGTTGAGTTTCTCTTCTGGTTTTGTCAGGCATCAATTTTCTGTTATCTTTATCTCGTAGGTTGTGGTGTTGTATTCGTGTGTGTCTAATGTCCAAAACAGGATGATGTTTGGATATTGGTATATGTACTAGGTTAATTAATTTTATGATAACGGTTGGCAATCGTCTGCAGTTGTTGCTTTATTGAACATGCAGCCTTAAATTTAAAAGTGCAATTTAAATCACAACTATCAGACCGGCACAAATCAACATCAAATTTATGGGCACATTTGTAATTTCGTTTGAGACAATTAAAAACAAGTGTCAAGTAGATATAGTAGAGTTATTTTAAACAGTGGGGTTTGAAGTATCCAAGGGAGAGCGAGGGACAGAGAGAGTGATAAGAGTGCGACTGGTATGTTATTTAAATTGGCTGGCGAGTTGCTGCTGCAAATGTTTGTAATCATATTGTTGTTTGTAGAATTAAAGAAGCATTAAGTGGTTAGGAGTAAAATAGTTCAATGCTTTAGTAAAATTTAGAACACTGGATAGATTCTCACATGCATCATAGAAGCATGTCTTTAAACAACGATAACTAATCGAGATCCAAAGTAATAGGCTATTACCAATGGCCTATAAGTTTCAATGGTATGACAAAGTATGTGGTAGAATTATATTTCAAGACCCTCACGAGCATCAAAACACTGATACAATCCGACTTGAACTTACCAAATTATAACCTTGAATGTAGAATAAAATTTATCATCTGTGTGCATGACAATTTTTCCAGGTATAACTTAATTAACAGTTTACTCAGTACTCACCCCCAATAAGCATACTTTTATTTGTCTCTCATTGCTCTTTTGCATTCTATGGAGAAAGAGAAAGGTTGTATGTCAAGAATATACAATGATCTTTTACTTGACGTTTACATTTGAATAAAGGAGGGACTTTATTTTTAAAGATACTGTAGACTGTGTCTCAACATACTAACATAGGAAAATATTATTTCAAGTTGAGTTAAAGAAACATAACTAATTTTATTCTATACAGGGCACAGGCCAAACTATCGTTTGCGTTACTTGGGATATTAGTTTAGTAACCCTTGAGTCCACAAAAAAGCAATGTTTGTAAACCTACATGGTGATCACGGAAGTAAAAGTACATAAGCCTATAGCTTACAATATAAGTCTTTGTTTTATAAACCAGAAATTTCCTAGCAATTTTAACAAAAGGACCATCTATTGTTGCACTGCCTATTAATTTTCACAGAAAGAAAAAGGCTAATTCCTCTTGTAGATTGCTCCCACCCAATAAACTTCATTAGGTTGACTTCGTCAAGACATTATTATTTGGATCATAATTCTAGGGATTGAAATACGTAACGGGATTCAATTACATAATGGAGATTTTTTTTTTCGTCGGATTTTCATCTTAGATCATTTCAAAGAAATTAAAATCAATTTTAATACAATTTTGAAAAATCATGAAAAAATTGCTGCCTCCTTCACCCTGAGTCTGCTCACTGGTATAGTCCAAGGTGTAGACTTCCCTAAACAAGAGTTTTAACTTGTCTACCAAGTCTCTGCAACTCGTATATGAAACACTTCTTACCCTAAGGTTGACTCTTAATTCTCCAGCAATCACTGTGATATTGATTCCTTAACATTCAAGGTATCCTACTGCATAGGTGATGAAGTACACCAAGCTCAGTTGCCAAACCAGCACAGCCCGCTCGCGCGGCCCCAAACTTGGATAGTTGCTGGTCGCCAGCTACCCATTCGAATTCGGAGAGGCGCGGGCAGGCATAGGCGACGCTGGTTCAGCAAATGACTTGACCACACGAGCAAAACCATTTGCACAGGAAGGCTTGACAAATCTAGAGTCTGGATTTTAGGTGCTGTGATCAGCTTCGCTGGCATGACTACTGCATGGCTACGAGCAGAGCAGCAACTGTGAAGAGACAGCTAAACAAAGGATCCAAGTGCTGTCTAGCTTTTCCGGGCCCCTTCCTACTGTATTAGCAAGCTAGCAACCATGTCACTCAAGCCAAAGCGCAGCCCGTTACCGAAGCTTCCCTATCACTAATTTTTTTTTCACTTACGAGTCACCCGCTGCCACGTTTAAGTCAAATCGGCACATTTTGTCTCTTTTATTGGACAAGATATACAATTGTTAACATTACTGCACGACCAAGATATTGAACTAAACGTCATGTCGGAATGAACAAATTTACCGACATGAAAAACGCCCAATATATTAATATTATTAAACTATACACTACAAACTAAATACTTTTATTGATGATGGGAGACAACAATGAGCAGAAGGGGGGAACACCAAAGGTCAAGCTGACGTCGGAATGTTCATGTGGACTTGTTGTTGATGAAGCTGTATGGATTTTGTGTGATGCATGTTCCCACTGGTATCATGTTCAGTGTGTGAAGCTAAACAGATTGACTACAAGAATGGTAGAAGCCATCGAGGGGTACCAATGCCCCTACTGTGTTGTCAGTGCTGTGATGTATCAGCAGTTGGACAACAGCGAAAAGCCATCAAAAATGGACCTTCAAAAATAGTTATAATTTCAAACACTGAAAGCCGAAGGTTTTTTACAATTTCGTGAAATCTAAGCCCACTCTGAGAGGGTTTCTGTGTTGTCTGACTTTCTCTGAGGGTCCTATTCGACCCTCTATTCGAAGATAATAGAGGTTCTCTCCGAGTATAAGATGAGGGGATGATGCGCGCTGCTGTACAAGTTCCAGTGTTAATGATCGCTGGGCCCACTTTCGGCTCTTGGGGCACGCCTCTGTTCATGTCTCAGGATGCATCTAAGGCATCTCCTTTGGGAGGTATGAAGCCTTTCAAGAACCTAACCTCACGTTGAAAGCCTGACAACGTCAGGCAAGTGGCAACAAACTCCCTCTTTAAACCAATTTGAAAAATTTTTGGGGTTTGAATTGGTGGCTACAAGTATCGTATTATTGTCTGACTTTGTCCGACTCTCATTCGAAGCGAATAGAGGAGAATAAAATGACGGGAGGGTGCGCGCTGCTGTACAATCGTATTATGAACATATGGGGATGTTTTCCAAAAATCTCCGAGTTTCGTTCCATATGAATCTGTATCGTAAAGTAAACATCTGCTGCCAGACAATTGTTGTAGGTTGATAACCTACTGTCGCGGCCATCACGCGCTGTCACGCATTTCTGGCCTGGCGAAGAAATTCTAGACGCGCATCGCCCGTTGACTTAGAAGCCGCCTTGCGCGGTGTGAGCATCTGGTTAAGTGAAGTATTTTCTTAGGAACCTCCAACCTCGGTCATTATTTTCATTGGATTTCTTCCTTAGAGAGAGCAATGTTCGTCCCCTTGTTATTCTATTACCAGCTATAAAGGCTTGCTGCATGTGTCAATAAAAAGGGCGACTCCTCTCTGCGACTGCACATGTCCTGCTTCAGACAAAAAACGTGAGACAAGCATCGCCCGTTAAGTTAAATCTGGTTAAAAATATTAAAAATCTTTGAAAACTTCAAAAAAGTTGTTTTGACATATCATATCCCTGTAAAGATTCACATGAGGTATCCATTCATTAGTGCTGATCTAAAATCAGATTAAGATCTATTGTTTTCTACTTGATGAGTCTTCGTGAATAAATTGAACTGTCATAATTTTGAACCTACAATTTAATTGTTCTTATTGTCGCAAAACGCAAAGTGTGCCTCCAGCCAGAAATACATGTGGTCTTTTAGACTCCTTGTAATTTCATTTCTAAATGCTGGCCTAACTTTTCTTCTTGCTCAAGAATAAGGCGTCACTTTGGGAGTCATATGATATATTTTTTGGCTTCGAACTTTAAATTCGAATTCTTCGTCAAATTTTACGTAAAATTACTAGTCTAAGTTTTCTACTACCTTAAAGTCGAATATTTCCATTTTGGGCCATATGGGGTCAATAAAAGCCAGAATAGAATAGAATATAGAATATGAAATTATGACATACATCATCACTGACCATATAGGAAGTCTAAATAAGGTTTTTGAGCTTCCGGACTGCCACAATCGGATTCCTCGTCAAATTTTACGTCAAAATACTGATCTAACTTTTCTTCTAGCTCAAAGTTGAAAATTTTCATTTTGGGGCCTTGTAAGGGGTCACTTTAGGTTTCACGTGATGATTTTTTAAAAATGAAATAAAATTCTAGTTTTTATAACACGTGACAGTCGCACATATTATTTAAGAAAATAATAGGAAACTATTTAAGCGTGACCCATGGAAAAAGCTTAATTGTTGGCTAAGACTATTCACTCAACATCTTTAAATGCAAGGTTAAAAAAGTGGGTCTTTAGTCTAGATTTAAGGATATCAATGGAAGAAAGAGATCTTAACTCATAAGGTAAACTGTTCCATATTTCAGGCCGACTATGTAAAAATAGTATTATATTATTATATATTATTATGTTTTGTAATATAGGGAAATTGCTGTATTGATAAGAAATATTATTATTTTTCATTATGTGTATTATAGTAGGGGGTTAAGTGCCAATCAGTTCATTTTCCCATGTGGGTTTTAAACAATTTCACACAGGCGGAATCCTGATAATTTTGTAGCGATTTTTTCTTTGGGCCGAGTTTATCCGTCGTTATTTTTGGCCAACCCCCTCAATAAATGCCAGTTAAAGAGCAACAATATATATCAATTTTGGAGCTTTTTTATCTTATACTTATTTTAATTCGGACACTCCAACAGCCACATGTTACACAAGTGTAACAGCCAATTACAGGAGGCCGAATGTACAATTATACATACACGCCAGTGACGGTTAAGGTAGTGTGTACCATACTTTTATCGCCCGAGACTTCGCTGCAATGGGCAGCTACTCATTTAACCCTCAATCACGGTTTCCCATCATTCGGCTGAGTCGACCAAAGAAGGTTGCATAGGCAAATGCCCTTAGCGCACTTCTCTAGGACTGGCGGATACGGGATTCGAACCCCCGATCTCCTGCGTGGGAGCCGGGAAGGAAACCACTACACCACCAGCGCCCATACTATTTCAATGTGGACATCAAATCAGGACTTCTATTCTTTCCCTTCCTATTTCTGGTAATTTTTCATTCCACACCATTTTTCCCGTCAAATGCCTTTTTGCGCCGAAGGCGCAAAAAGGCATTACTAAGGGTTAACGATCGAGGGGGTGGTTGGAGATTGTGTACACTAGGTTTATGTCGTGTGTACGTTTGTGCGTTAGGTTCGTGCGCGCACGCGCTCCTTTATCAAACTTAATCATGTATACGAATACAATAATAGCTGTGTTAACAGACCTAACTGCCTCGGGCCGACGAATGTAGTACACATTAATATTATGCAATGTATACATGATTGCCTCGATTATTTGTCTAATCATGCAACAATGGCAACAAGATGTACCATCAATCAAGGGATACGATCAAAATTCTTTTAAACTGAAGTTTTATTGAGTAATTTGTCTTAATGACAGATAACCTAGATTGAAAGATAAATGTAACACGATTTTAAACGTTCAGCCGGACAATTTTAATTAACGACTTATCCACACCATTTGTAAAAACACATGAACGTTGTACGAATAAAGGCCGCATATACAATACAATAATGGCGACGTTATGCAGACTCAAGATATTTGAAACAAACTGAAACAATGAAAGAAACGCGCTATTGTGTTCAAACTTTGTGCGTACAGCGTGCAGTTTTCAAATCTTGCATCGAACGGCTGCATTTATTCGCGCGTTTAACACGTGCAGAACAATGAAATTGACCGAAATGACGTCTGGTTAGTGGTTTGCGAAATGCGAGTTGCCTGTTGCGTATTTTTATTCCTCATTCCGTGAATTGTAATAACAATAAGCGATGGCATGACACGGGAAATTCAGCGGTCGCCTGACACAATGAAAGCGGCCGCAAGTCTTGTTATCTTACACCTAGTGAAAAAGGTGGAGAAAGGCGGGTTAGGGGAAAGATAACATAGGGAGACAGGTGGAAGGAGGAGAATTTAGTGAGAACGGTTAACGGCGTAGGAAGGACAGATAGCAAGGAGCAAGAAGAAGAACCATAGTTTGCTTATTGAACTTTTATTGGGGGTTAGGCACTGACCATGACAATGCCACCCTTGAATTTTCCCCACAGTCAGAGGTCACAAAGCTTGACCATGACCACGAAAGATATGAATTTCTGAATAAAATGTTGACCATTTGACCCTGATGATATCAAAAAATTTGACCTGACCATTTGACCATGACACTCTGACGTAAACCAAATAGCTAAAAAATCGTGGTATCCCCCCTGTTAATGATGTCTAAAAATATGTTTCTTATCAAAGTTGCTGGGCTGCTCCTAAATCAGTGTTGGAAAAGCTGGACATTGCTCAAAGATTTCATCTACGATCAATATTGAACTACAAGTATCCCCCCACATTTCCAACACAAACTTGTATAAATGCTGCAATGCAATTCCGAGCCATTGTCAGTCCAAGTGGCTCATAGTCGGTGGAGAATGCTAGGTCATGTACTGCGTGGGCCTACAGCCTATGCAATGGTCCAGCCTATTCGTCTCTTATCTTTGCTGTCAACACCTCACAGTTGCAAGGGGATTTGGACGACCGCAGTCAAACCTTTTCTCACTGATATTACAAGACCTCACTGTTTGAAAATTTTCGTTGAATGATTTGAATGATTCAAAATATCTAACGTTTATTGCTCAGGATAGAGCTCACTGGAGAAGTTTGCTAATTGTGTGATTGTTGTTTTAGGGGACATAGATGTTTTTTATTAACTATTTGTTTCTTAGAGCTTTTATTTATATTTTCATTATCAAAGTTAGATGAAAACGCTTTCCTACCCACATGGATTTTTTGCAAAGTTTTTTAAAGCAGTGGATTTTTTGCTATCTCAAGATTTGATTTTGTTATTAACCCAGGCTTTTTTCAGTTATACTGAAGGGGCTCCTAGAAGATTTTAGATCTTCTAATGAAGACCCTCCTTATTTGACCCTCAATCATGGTTTCCCAGTCGTTGGACTAATTCAACCAAAGAAGATTATATAGGCAAATGCCCTAAGCACACTCCTCTTGGAACCCCCAATCTCCTGCATAGAAAGTTATAATTATGGTAGATACCACTATGTTACCAACCTATGATGGAACATTTTATGATGAAAACATGTTAATAGCACCTACAAGATGTCTGAATTGGACTATGATGAGGAAGTTGATGCCGAGGAAGAAGATGAAGAAGAAGTAGCTGATGAAGGTGGAGATGATGAAGAGGAGGATGATGAAGAAGATGAAGATGAGGATGAGGATGATGGTAACTTGCAATGCATGCACAACTTTTTGAATTTACAATTCACATGTTAAAAAACAAATGCACTTCTTAGTTGTTTTACACCAAGTGAGTTTAAAAATGATAAAAAATTAAAACAATAATATTCAAAAGAGTTTTTATTCTATTTATTCTTATTTTCAGAAGAGGAATTAGTTGATCCCCTGGTCACAGAGAGAGAGCGGTGTGTCAACTCCTTTGACTGCCATGGTTTTAGACATGCATTTGAAGCATGTCAATCTAGGGTAAATGATGAAGGTGTTAAAGAGAACTGTACTCCAGAGTTCTTTGATCTGTTGGAATGCAGGGACAAATGTGTAAGTTATAACTTTCATGATTTCAATGTCTTTTAATAATCACTCATATGTTTAAACCTTACCTTCCTCTAGAGCAATTGTAGAACACAGTGCTAGCTCCCCAATAAAATTGATCTGATTTTGTTAAGTTTCTTAACATTGCAGGTTGCACATGGTGATCTCTTCAAGACTTTGCTGAAATAAAATGCTCTTGGTATTACATCTGTACTACCCTTCACTGTACCTCATGATACTGTAAAAGACACTCAAAGCAATTTGTATGCTTAAAATGTTGCTGGATAGGCATTGTACATATTGCACTGGGAATTGGAAGTATCGTTTGATTTTAAGGAATTTTTCTGTTTTGGTCCTATGAATTGGGACTTAGGTTTGATCTCAATGTACAATCTTGGAACCCTAGATAGCTTGGTCTCGACCTTGTATACACAAAGAATGTGTATCTTGTTGTGGCTCTAATTTATTGAATTGCTTTAGATTGTGTTTTGTATCATGTATTTAAACATCCTATATCACATGACATAAAGTCCCACTGCAATTGTGTCATTTTTCTATTTCTGAACTGGAATTAACCCATTTGAAATTTACATATTAAACCTTTGGACTGTCAATATAGATTCTTTAATCAAAACTGCATTCCATTATATAACCTCACAACAGTACAGTACACAGTAATGTCTGTATGAGTGGCAGATATGGTCGTGGCAGGGCACCTCCTAGGGGTGATCGCTACTACCAGGATAAGAGATCGCACTATGAAGACCGTTCATCCTCACAGAGATCTCATCATGATGACAGACCGTCATATGACGAGAGATCCTCGCGTCGTGGAGGCAGAGATTCTAGTCGAGGAAGCAGGTACATTGCCAATTTCTTGAATAGGGTAATTTTGAGCTGCACAGCAATGATTTTTTTCTATTGTATCATGTGATGTAATAATTGGTTGAATTTGACCCTTTATTGGTTTATCGCTGCATTCCATTGCAATTTTTTGTTTTTCTGTCGCTGATGACTTGGTTATAGTACAAACTATGCAATTGTTTCATAACATATGACGTTGTTATCAGGAGAGAGGAGACACCACCTCGAAGAAGACGGGAAAGACGTGGAAGTTCTACTCACCATCACAACAGTCATCACTCCCACGGGGGTGATGCCAACGCACAGATCAACCAGATCATCAGGAAGTTAGAGAGAGATGATAGACGCGAGAGAACTAGACTTGCAGTTCAAGTAAGTTTAAGAATTACGATTTATTCACATTTTTCTACTGCAACACAGAACTTAGCACCACTGGTTAATAGGCCTAAATTATTTGAATATGATAATGCATAATGTGTTGCAAAAAAATATGATTCCATTGTATTCTATTCACTGTTGCCAACATTTCAGATTCAAGACTTTGCTCAAGACCCTGCTAACAGGCAGGTATTAGAAGCTCAGTGTGTCGTACTGCTCAACCTCCTCGATCCAATGATAGAAGATGCGGTCGAACGAGAAAATGATTACAACCTACCTCGGACTATCGCCGCCATAGGTTTGTATTGTAAAGTTATGAAGTAAAGTTCTTTCAAACATGTTAGAGCGTCAGAGATGTTTATAATAAGTGTTTATGGAGTTCAGTACCTAGGTTTATTTTGTGTTCCGATTTGTGATTTGCAGTGAAAAGCAATCGTTTCTCTCCAGGACTGGGACTTGGATCGAAGTGTAACGAGTTGATAAACTGGTTGACAAACCGACTAATGGCAGCTAACGCTAACAATACACCGCAAGTAACGGGGTTTCTTCTGAACATTACCAAACACCTGTCAGACAAGAAGGGGTCTCTCAGCACTGGTTTGTACTTTTTATTATCTGGCAGTCTCCATCTTTGGAGTAGATACAATATCTATCAGCACTGGTTTGTACTTTTTGTAATCTGGCAGCCTCAATCTTTGGAGTAGATACAATATCTATCAGCACTGGTTTGTACTTTTTGTAATCTGGCAGCCTCAATCTTTGGAGTAGATACAATATCTCTCAGCACTGGTTTGTACTTTTTGTAATCTGGCAGTCTCCATCTTTGGAGTAGATACATTATCTATCAGTACTGGTTTGTACTTTTTGTAATCTGGCAGTCTCCATCTTCGGAGCAGATAAGATATCTCTTAGTACTGGTTTGTACTCTTTGTAATCTGGCAGCCTTCATCTTTGGAGCAGATAAGATATCTCTTAGTACTGGTTTGTACTTTTTGTAATCTGGCAGTCTCCATCTTTGGAGTAGATACAATATCTATCAGTACTGGTTTGTACTTTTTGTAATCTGGCAGTCTCCATCTTTGGAGTAGATACAATATCTATCAGCACTGGTTTGTACTTTTTGTAATCTGGCAGTCTCCATCTTTGGAGAAGATACAAGATTTTTTAATGCATGAATGTTTATCAATGGATGAACTCTTGAAAAAAATTAAAAGTGGATAATAATTTGTCACAATCATCGTCAAATCCCAGTTTATATAAATCGACTGATCGTCAGTACATATTAATTATCTTCAGGAGTTTTGCCTCTGATAGACACTCTGATACAGTTGCTAGAGAGGTTCGCACACCCACAGATGATAATTATTCTCTTGGATGCGCTGGTTCCTCTGACTCAGGCTTACTCGAGATTCTTTACCCCGCACTTCACCAATATTATAGGTTTGAAATAGCGATCTTATCAGTTATCACACACACCTTTTTTAATGTTTAAGTACTCTGGATTATCAGATAGCAGATCACGTGCCTGAGCTTTGTTTCTCCAATTTGATGGGTCGTATCTGTCTTCTCTTAGGTTAATCCCTGTGACATATTTCGAGGGAAAATTTTCGATTTCTCCCCAAGAATACTGACGTCCATCAAAACTTTGAAATATTAAATCTTCAATTCTCTGAAATTTTTATATCGCTCAGATGTTTTGATTGGTTGGCACATCGAGTTAGACACGAATGTAGAGTTACAGAAGAGTATAACAAAAGCTTTCATGGCTTTCAAACCGTTCTGGTTAAGCGATATTTCTTATCCCCTGTCTTTGATAATGCAGGTAAAAGGGCAACTTTGAATTGAAAATTGTTAGAACAACAATGTTGTTTTTCTCGTTGATATTTTCGAAATCAGATTCTCATAATTCTTTAAACAATTTCTCGACTGAAATAGTTTCTATTCAAAATTTGTCTCCAGTTTGTCGATGACGCACAAAAGCAACAATATGAAGTATGTAACAGTGCTAGTGTAGACAAAGAGGCGGTAAAACAGTTCGTGTCTCTAATCAGAGTCTTTACTGCCCTACTCTCTGCGTTAGAAGAGGGTAAGTTAAAAGTGCGGGCGTTTTTTATGATTATTATTGAGTAAGTTAAGGTTGAATCTGGATGTTTTATAGAACTATGATCTTGAGTCTCGACAATAGTGGAATGTGTTATGTGGTCTAATATGGATTAGAAATCGTTAATTTAAAAATTGGTGCACTGCTCACTTCTACTAATTTCAGTGACATCAGCTTCACCGAACTCGAACGTACCAGACTTCCTGAGCAAGCTTGTAATCCAGATAATCGACAGCTCTTCACAGTTGCTGTGTGCACATGCTTCATATGAGGTCGTGTCTGTCATAGCTAACTCTACCGACATCGTTACAAAGGTTTGTGTACTAGCAGCTAGTTAGTAGTTTGGTTAACTGCCTTTACGGAATATAAAGCATTTATACATACCAAAATCCTTCAAATGGTAAACCACATGTGTTGTTGAGAACTGACTGACTTTTTATCAAATCATGGATTGTTCCCTGCAGTGTCTACCGTCCCATTTCGGACTGATATGTGACCAGCTGGTGTGTTTCCTGATAGACTGTATAAGTCCTCTAGACTCCACTCAAGCACCCGAGAGTGTTATATTGGACTGTCTCCATGCTATATTACATATCACAGGTATAGATGAAACTTAGAATTAAGTACTAGATTTTCCAAGTTTCTTATAGGTACTGTTACTTATCATCTCTTCATCCCGCCGGATTCAACTTCTTTCCATTAGAGTACTTTAAGCCAAGTTGATCTGTGCTCAATATTGAAGAGCATTCAGAACCATCTTTGTTCTTCTCATCTGACTGAATCCTGCATTCCCAGATAGTGACAGTTCTTGGCTGGGTGCCAACATTCTGACCTCAATGTTAGCATCTACATCACCCCTGGTATCTCTAAGGAATTCCAAGAATGAACAGATCTTAGCTGTACTCTTCAAGATCTACCAGAGTTTACTGCAGTTACACAACTTTAAACTGCTCGATATCGTATACCAGTTTATTGTACAGGACCTTCACATTGCAATTGAGGTATGTTGGTTATCTTGTAATGTTCCTGGCTAAAATCAAAATTCAGTGACCAGATCAAACTTGCAATCATGCTTGTTATTGTTTTAAAGTTTTAAATGTATATTTAAATGTGTATTTATATTATTTTAAATGTACATTTAAATTAATCAACAACCCCCATTACACACAGAAAATACTAAAGTGTGTCGAGGACAAAGCAGACATGAAAGAAGCGGAGATCCTAGCAAGTGCTAACCTAGCTTTACTTACTGAGATGGCTGGCAGTAAAACGCACGGTTTTAGCACGTGGGCACTAAACCCCACTATATTCGACCTTGTCACTTCGGTAAGAGCGGTTTTTCTCTTATTTATTGTGGTTCAAGCACATTGATGACTCTTTTACATTTGAAAAATTCAATATTTTTCAAGCTTAATGATTTATGGCGTCATGCTCATCTCGTGTTGATGACGTCATTCTTGCAGGTACACTCCCCACACAATTGGATACTTGCCAAACACTGTCCCAGTGTCCACTACGCGATACTGAATGTTCTACACGCCGAGTGTAAGAGACATGGATACTTCTTACCAGGTTGGGTTAAATCATGTCTTTTTATGTTCCGTATAGATGCTGCTTTTTTAAAGATGCTGCTTTGTTATTGATGCTGCTTTTCTAAAGATGCTGCTTTGATATTGCCGCTGCAATAATCTATTTAGTAGCATTAAAGAGGATTTTGAAGAAAGACTTGTTTTAATCCCATTAATATTTACTCGCAATATGTTTAGTTTTCATGATCCCTTACAGTAAGCTAACATATAACGTGCCTACAGGAGCAGGAACGTCGGAAGTAGTACCAGTCCAGCCACACAACACTTCACAACAACTCTGTAGAGTTCTTAAGTTGTTAGCTCTTCTCCTTCCTCATCCTTCTCTATCTTTCGACAGCAGGTTGTTGCTTTGATCTATGTTTGTTACTTCGACGTCCGATATTCATGTCTAGGAAAGTTTACCTTCACAAAAGTTAATTTTCTGAAATAGAATCCTGAAACACCATTTCAGGAACATAGTTCCCGTCAACAAGCAAACATCCTAGGTATTTCTGTCTACTCTGGGTAAAAAGACTGGTAGAGATCATGAAGAAAGCTGGAGAGTGTTCGGAGAGCATGAAGTTTTGTCACTCCGAACTCCAGGATCTCTCTCTAGCTCTGGTCCGGATTGCTGATGATCCGGAGAGGGATATCCGGCTAGAGGTGCTTGAATGTTCCTGCCACTACTTTATTCCGGATTTGAATTCCGAAGTTTAAAAAATGCTGCCAGACATTAAAATCATTTGGGAAAACGTCGAACCGGGATAGTTTACTTTTAAGTTAACCTAATGTTCACCTCAGGTAGCTGGATGTTTAAGATTACTGCTACTAGCTCAGCTACTGACACACGACACACAAATACACTGTCTTGCTGTTTCTGTTCTTCACATGGGTCCGCAATATTTTGATTATTTATTGACTTTTCAAGATGTTCATTAAATCTCAATCTACAATAATTTCTGCAGATAATTTGTATTCCTTTTAATTTTTACTAATGTCGTCCAGCTATGAACAATAATCATAGCTCAGAGATCAGCAAAAGACAGATTAACTTTATAAATTATATCAAGATGAAAATGATGACAGTAGAGCAGCTCACCTAGAATCCTCTTACTACTGCACTATATACAACTGCACTATATACTACTACACAACTACACTACTACACTACTGCACTATATACTACTGCACTATATACTACTACACAACTACAATACTACACTACTACACTACTACACTACTACACTACTACACTATATACAACTCTATTACTACACTACTACACTATTACACTACTACACTACTACACTATACACTACATACTACTACACTACTACACTATGTACAACTACACTACTACACTACTACAGGTGACGTGGACGGAGCTACGCGTGGAGCGTTTGTAGGAGTGTTGGAGGCGCTGTCTCCACAACTTCTACTCGGCTACGAGATAGACAGACTCAACATGGACAAGTACGCTATGAGACCTCTACTTCATTCCAGACATCTGCTGCAGTTCAACACCGAGGTAAACACGTGCTCAGTCAACACAGGCTTTGTCGCTTGAGCCACCAATTTTCTTTTTTCTGCAGTGTAAATAGAGTTCCGCATAATATTTCAAACGTAAAGTCCCCAATTCAACCATCACACATTTCAGGCAAGTCTAGTGTCAAGTAACCAGTTTACAACATTTCAGGCAAGTCTCGTGTCAAGTAACCAGTTTACAACACTTCAGGCAAGTCTCGTGTCAAGTAACCAGTTTACAACATTTCAGGCAAGTCTAGTGTCAAGTAACCAGTTTACAACATTTCAGGCAAGTCTAGTGTCAAGTAACCAGTTCACAACATTTCAGGCAAGTCTCGTGTCAAGTAACCAGTTTACAACATTTCAGGCAAGTCTGGTTTCAAGTAACCAGTTTACAACATTTCAGGCAAGTCTCGTGTCAAGTAACCAGTTTACAATACTGATGAGGCTGATACTTCTGAACCAGATTCCCGGCAAATTTATACACGACGATTGGTTAGAACGTCTCTTTTATGCGTGTAACACAACTCAGCACCAGAAGTTCTCTTTTATCAACGGTAATTATTAGTCAATTATTGTTAGATATCATCTTTTTAATTGCGTTCAAAAGCGGTTATTGGTCTTCATCGTTATTGAGGTCTTATATCAAAGTAGTAATAAAATTTGCGGTTGTCGGTTTTGAAGAAATTTCTCACACAGACTAAAGTATGTTTCTGAAACACTGCAACGCGACTTCTAAGCTGCAAAATGTGGTCGGCTAATTGTACAAATTTCTACAACCACATAAAATGTATATGTGCCTTTTGAGAGCGCGCTTATACTATACATCCCACCTACTGTAGCATCTTGACTAAAACATAGTCGTTAAGAATTCATGTATGCTTACTAAAATTTACACGGAAAGTTAAAACGATAAAACTGCAGCAAGTACTAGCACGTATTGATGCATAAAGAAGTTAACAACTTGCTGGAATTAGAATTGGCTTTGACCTGTCTATAGAAACGCGATGTTACACCACGTAACGTGACGTCCCACTACGTAACTTGACTTCACACTACGTTACGTGACGTCACACTACGTAACGTGACGTCACACTACGTAACGTGACGTCACACTAGGTAACGTGACGTCACACTAGGTAACGTGACGTCACACTACGTAACGTGACGTCACACTACGTAACGTGACGTCACACTAGGTAACGTGACGTCACACTACGTAACGTGACGTCACACTACGTAACGTGACGTCACACTACGTAACCTGATGTCACACTACTGCCAGGTTCGACGTCCCCGTGTGACAGTTCTCTGTGGTTCTGGTTCATGTGGCACATGTCACTCTACGCAGTAAACAGTCGTCTCAAGACTCCACTTGGGAAAGCTACTGAGACTTTCGAGTGTATTGAAGGTGAGTTAACTTTATGAGGTGAACTTGAAATAGTTCTACAGCACGAGTAAATCTGCGCTTAGCCGTAGCCCATGGAACATTAGCAGATTTAACGATTTTCTACGTTTTCAGTTTGGTCGAATGCCTTCAACATGAATCATTCGTACAGTAGTTGATGTTACTTTTTAAAATCACATACAGGTATACTACACGAACTTCTAGAAGATTCTAGTTGATATTACCTATTTAAATCACATACAGGTATACTACACGAACTGCTAGAGGACGGAACAGTTACCGAGGACACAAACGCGCGTGGTATAATATCCGGTATAGGGAGTCAGTGTTACGTGTCGTTGTTGAGGAGCAACCTTCTTCTTCACTTCATCAACAACTTGGAGAAACTTATCTACAATGCTTACGAGGGTATTTACATTTTGACAGGCAAACAGCTAATGTAAACATTACTATGTAGATGGTTCTGGAATTGGTTTATTTTACTGCCACTTTTATTTCACTGTCACTGCATGTTTCCTTTAAAAACATAAAACAAGAATGCTTTTCTAAGTTTTCTAAAGAAATTGTCACTATAAAATATTTGCTTTCTCATGTGCTGTGACTACACAGGTACAGTGCACAGTATACAGGGGTGTAACAAAGCTGTGAAGAACTTTTTTGTACTGAACAGATCAACCTGTGAAGAGTGGTTTAGTAGGATCAGACCAGCCATCGCCGAGGTTTGTTTGTCTAGTTGTTTGTTAGGCGCTTGTTTTTAGTTTGTTAAATGTTTGTTTCTTAAAAGTTTTTTAATTTTGTTTTAACCTACTATGATAGATTTAACACAACATCCCCGTTAGGTGTGTATCAATACTGGGATGAGTGCAGAAAGTTGGAGACATGCTCTACATATCCAGCCATCCACTTCAGCGATGTTACTCTCAGTACGCGCAGCGCTGAACATGCACGCGCCTGGGTACATTCGGGGATTGAAGTCAGTGTACAGTGAACATAGTGGGCTGTTACACGGAGCTGAACTGCAGGTGTATTGCTGGAATGGTTCTCAAACTTTTCATTCTTATTAAAACAGTATAAACATTTAATTTTGCGGTATAAACCTTGAATTTTAAAATCGTACCCCGTTGATGAATTATGTTTTTAGGCAAGTGGAAGATACGAAGAAGCGAGTGAAGTCTACAAAGCCACAATAGATACAGTCAGCAGCACTGACGAGAAGCAATTTATAGCTCTCCAAGCTTTGGAATGTTACCTTGGTATGTTGTTAAGGGTAATTACTTATATCTTGGTGTTTAGTGCTGTCAGTTTTATATCAAATATACCCTAGCTGAGATGACAAATTTTAAGAAAATTGAATTTAGCCATTACTCATATTTTTCAACTTCAGCTGGTTTTTAAGCTGACGCCTGAATGGTTTGCGACTAGGGGCTCTATGGGAGACTCAGGTCAAATCTCAGTTAAAACAAAATAAGTGTCTCCGATAACTGATAAGTTTTACACATCAACTTTTTCAGCTCTTAACGATTGGGATGAGACGTTGTCGTGGTCACAGATTCACAGTAACGAAATTTACACTGACAAAACTCCTTATGATAAAAACTATCTACATGCTTTACATGCTTTCGACTTGGGAGATTTCAGTGCAACAGCCAGGCACTTGGAAGGGGCAAGTGTTTTTTTCAAAGCTTCATTTTATGTAAAGTGCTTTGAGTCAATGTAAAGGTTGCACTTAAGATTGGACTGCACGGAACCCCTTAGCTTCCATTCCTTGTTTAACATGCCGTACAGCAAGGATTTCCACTAAGTTCGCCAGGCTAGGCACATATCCAGATCTTTAGAGTTTAGTACAGAAGTAGTGATTCAACTCACTGCTCAAAGGTGATGTCATGACGTTAACATAAACTGTGAAATTTGATATTAGCCTCGACCACATAACTCACAAGACTATAACTGCACTGTATCACTCAGGTATCTGGAGCCAATATAAACAGTATTACAGAAGAGTTATCAAGAAAAGGTGGTGTTCGTGTCAACCATCTGACCCTAGAACTAGATGTCCCTGCTTTAGCTGATCCTGCTAAATTGTTGTATCTCAGTCAGCTTCAGTTGTTACGAGTTTGTGGATTGTTCCACAATGGAGGAGATATTCCGGTAAGATGTGAATTTTGGATTTAGCTATTTTACCCCAAATTTCAGTTCTAAAAACGGTGATTGTTTTAAGTTTTTGGTATAATTATTAATTTTCGAGGTATATTCATTTTCCCATGTATTGAAATGCAAATACTGAAAAAAGCGATAAATCACGAAAGGGCCGAGTTAACATTTTCTAGTAATTTTGAAGCAACCTTAATTCTCTGTCTTTCCAGAAACTTCAACAAATCCAAGGCATGTTGGCGGTCACATTTGAATTTTTGTGCGCACGTAACGCGCGGCTATACTTTTTCATTAAAATGGTCTTCAAATTTTCGGTCGTGCGAAACTTAAAATTCGCTGCGCGTCGATCAAAGACAGCAGCGCACGCGTGCAATTCTATGAAACGACAGATCGTAAGACCGAGCACGATAGGTTTTGGACGATAACAATCTCAAACCGTTAAACAAATTTCAGTTGAGTGGAATGGACCTAAGGAGTGACACAGGCAGTTACAGTGACGACCTAGACCGTCCAGATAGTGCGCTTGAAAAGGGACCAGAGTTTATCTTCCGTAAACTTCTGCGTCAGGCTTCTTCACTGGTCGAGGTCTGTAAACGGCAGTAGATTTTCTATCTTGTCTGCAGCTACAAATATATCTATCGCCAGAGCGTTTTGTGATGAAATTTTGATCATTTGTGGACCGTAGCAATCTCACACTTTGGTTAAAATCTGTAGAAAATTACACTTTCTAGGTTGGAGTACGTGTAGCAGATATATACCACACTAACACCCTCACTCCTCTAGGTTGGAGTACGTATAGCAGGTATAGATCTGCCTGTAATGATGCCTGGACGCACTGCTGTACAGCTACAATGTGTGTCTGCTCTACATCAACTCCTTCTTTGTGACACTGTTAAAGCTCCCACTGGCGTGCCTCTCAATCTTACTAATGTAAGTGTACCTGCTGTTTGATAGAGGGAGTATTCGGCAACCCTAATCCATTCAAACATTAAATTTGTGACACATTACAATAATCATGACACAATACAACAATGACAATATAATATACTTATAGCGATCAGTAAATAATAGAAGCTTGTGATATAGATACAGTCGACTATAGATTGAAACCGGGCTTCAGAAAATTTCTGCAAAATTGAGAAAACATTTAGCCAAATTATTCACTTATTTGGCCAGTAAATACACGTTTCTCCTCCTAAATGCGAGGCAGGTAGATTGTTATAGCAGTTTTTGTAGTTGTATCTCATAGAGGTTGAATTATTTCGACCTTTAGATCTTTCGAGACTAAGAGTAAAGAAGGTGAAGTCAAGAAGTTGAAGTCTAAAACTAAAGATTGAAGTATTCTTAAAGAGGACTGGAGACTTATGTGCACTCTTAACATAAAAAAGGTTTTAGTTTTATCGTCATAAAACCTTCACACACAAGGCTCACCCTCATCCCAGGACGAGATACACATAGACCCGGCAGTACACGAGGTTGGATCCTGGATGTACCTACACAGGTACGCACACCACCTTTACCAGTACTTCGAACCTGTTCACGAGAACAGCAAGAACATGCTCACCTCCCCCATGGTGCTCAACCTCGGTGTTTCTGTTGCCAAACTTGCCAGGAAACAGGTACGTTCTGGTTTGTTTGTTTGTTTGTTTGTTTGTTTGTTTGTTTGTTTGTTTGTTTGTTTGTTTGTATGTCGTGTGTTTGTGACTATGACACTGTTTCCATGTGCTGAGTTACGACTTATCCTTATCGCCCAGTAACCCACACCTCCGCAGGGTAACGTGAGGCTAGCTCAACGTCTCCTTATAAACGAGTTGACATGGCACTTTTCTGGAGTTCACCCATCCCGGCCTCCCCTTCCCAACAACATTGTGTACATCTCCGATAATACTACTCACGAGGGTCCAGGTTTGTGGAGTGTTGGAGTATAATGCAAAATGTATAGTGTATAGTTATGTATAATGTATAATGTACAATGTATATCATCATGGTCTAGTGTGCACTAAACTATGTATAGTGTAAAATGATACATAATGTGAATCATTTAATGTAAATGATACATAATGTAAATAATAGAATGAATATTGTTGCTTACTTTTTAGAATTCAATGCACTACTAACGTATCGAGGACGTATATGCAGGTGTCTGAGCTGGGACCA